>APFE030171987.1:0-17031 GCA_000404065.3 Pinus taeda
CTCTCCAGAGACCACTAGATTTTCTACTCCATTTTCAGGAGCCATAGAACTATTGCACCCGTCAACAACAGTGCTACCTTGCAGCTTGTATTGAGTTCCAATCCGAACTCCCCGCATCAATACCAGCGCTCCTCGAACCATCTTGCAGGTATCCTTCTCGAACACTGTCTTTACACCTGCATCATCCAACTTGCTTACAGAAACCACATTTCTGGCCAACGCAAGAATATGCAGAACACCTGGAAGGGTTCTAACCCTTCCACCTTGCAACTTCAACTTTACTTTCCCGCGACCAATGATTCTAGCCTTCCTAACATCTCCTAAGAAGACATCACCACCATCGTATTTCTCATATTCGCAGAACCACTCTCTATGGGGAGTGAAGTGAAAGGATGCACCTGAGTCAATCAACCATGCCTCATGATCTACATGTTTACTTGAAGTACTTGAAGAAGCCAAGTACACATCCCCACCTTCATATGAGGTGGTTTTCTCCTCTGCAGAAGGAGCATCATTAGATCCCTTTCCTTTATCAGGAGGTTTAGATTTACACTCCCTTCTGAAGTGCCCTTCCTTTCCGCATTTCCAGCACACCACCTTTGTAGGTTTTCCTAGAGATTTAGATCTCCCTCTAGATTTAGATCTCCCACTCGATGACTTATTTTTGTTTCTGTTCTGGGACCGTCCTCGTACAGACAAGGCATCACTATTCTGGTTGTCCATATTTTTCCGTCTCATGTCCTCCGTCAGCAAGGCTGAGACTTTTTCATCAAACTGCAAAGCAGTTGCATTTCTACCTATTGCAATAACCATACTGTCCCACGAGTCTGGTAGAGAACACAACAAACTGATGCACTTATCTTCATCTGAAATTTTAATATCAACAGATAATAACTGACTTACCACAGTATTAAAAGCATTCAGATGCTCTATCACTGAGTCTCCATCTTTCATCCTCAGGTTATACAACTTTTTCCGCAGGAACAGTTTATTCACCAGAGACTTAGATTGGTACAAAGTCCCTAACTTGTCCATAAAGCCTTCGCCGTAGCTTCCCCTGATACATTCAACAATACTGAATTTGAGACACACAATCGTATTGTGCTCTTTGCCTTCCGATCCAACTTCTTCCATTCTTCATCGGTCATTCCTGTTGGTTTAGTACCCGGATCTACCGCGATCCACTGATCTTTATCCACCAACAGATCCTCCATCTTGAGTTTCCACAACTCAAAACTCTGACCATTGAACTTCTCAATCTCTATCTTTCCGCTGCTCGCCATCTTCTTTCACCACTAGAATCGATCTCGTAGATCTCCCATTGAATAGGGTCTACCACAGGCCCGAGCGAAACCCCTCAGCAACAAAGGCGTCCCCTTGAAGCCGAAACAGCTTTGATACCAAATGTAGGTTTTTACCTCGTACAGAAATTACCTGCATACAAATTCTAAATCATAGAAAAATAAAAAATGCGAGAGCATAACACATAAAATACATATACACATAGATTTCCCCTGGATCCCAAAACCGGGACTACCAGTTTGATTTTTCATTATGTTCCTTTCAATGTTACAATACATATTTATACATGCCGAAGTATCCAATACCATGGACCGAAAACCATCGCGTCCAAAAAAAATGTGCAAAAATCATGCACAAAAGCATAGGTGGGTTTGCCCAACCTAACATAGGGTCCAAAACCAAAATTTTCTGGGGCGCTGCCCCAGATCCCATAAAGTGGGGTTATGGGTACCCCTCAAACCCCCTGTTAACTATGTGGAAAGAATATAACACAACCCAACAGAAATCTCTACAAATGCTGTGTCGAGTTCTTGTTGCTTCTGTTGGACTTCTCTCTTTAGGTCTCATGTCACTGTATTATTGACTTCTTCCAACTTCTTTTGAAGTGACTCTTCAATACATTTGTGTTCTTAAACTTCCATTTTGAGACCTTGAACTTGTTCTTCAAGAGTATTGGAACATATCTTCTCAGCCTTTAGCTATTTTATAAGCTTGATTCCTGCTTAGAAAATTCTTCTATGGTCAACCCTTCTTGATCATACTCAGAAGGATCCAAATTTCGAATAACATCTTGACATGATTTCTTTTTTGAATAGAGATTATGAAGATTTTCCCAAAGAGCTTTAGCCGTTGCACATGGACCAACTTTTGTTTTCACAGAATTTGGAAAAACATTAAAAATTACATTCATGGCCTTTGAATTGTACCTTTTAGCTTCGTCGGTAAATGTGTCTCCAGAAACAGTTGATTCCCATACTCCATGTGCCTACAAAGATACTTCCATCCTAGATTCCCATATCCAGTAATTATCTGCATCAAAATCAGGGGTTGGTACACAATACTCACTTTCTTGAGATTATGTTGTACCTGTACCTTCCTTTGAAATCCTTGTAACCAACTTCTTTGACTTTCCCATCTCTATGCTCTGAAAATTGACTTCCAGCGGTTAAGATGTTATTGAAGGAACCAAGCTTTAATACCAATTGTTGGAAAATACTGAGAGGAGGGGGTGAATTAGTATTCCTTAGAAATTAGCACTTTTAAATCATTTCAGAGCATTAGTTAATCTTCAATTATTATTAATGTTTATGCAGTAACAATAGTGAATAAAAGAAGACAGGAGGCACAAACATTTTAGGTGGAAAACCCCCTCCGGGTCAAAAACCACCAAACACTTTTCTAATAAATTCTTTAATCTTCAGCCCCAACTAAAATGAAAGCAACAACTTCCTAGAATTCTAGAAAAGCATTCTTCTCCAGCCCCGACTGGATGGATGCTTGAACGCTCGAGATTCTTCAGTAGTCAACTGAACGGATTCCCCAACACCCAATGAGCTTCAACTCACCCTCTTACCACCCTACCACCCTATAGAAGAATAAAAGAAGAATGGACTCCCGTACTAGGGAAAATGGTCCACTTTACTTGATATAGAATGATGTAGAAGAAGAAGACACAACCACCTAATGATGATCCTAGACCTCCTGACACTGGCTCCTCAACTCTTGGCAGATAGACAGTTGTACAACTTTCACAATGATTCTTTTACAATGACTCTGTACAATGATACTTTTACAATGTCTTTATGCAGTGCTGCCCACTTGAAGACTTCATGTGGTGAACTTCTTGCTGTTGTTTTGCACCTTGATTGATTATCTTGTCATGCTATCTTTCTTAGTCTTCAGAACATTATATTATGCATTGAGTCTTCTCTTGATGAATATATAATACATGCAAAAGGTCTTCAAGGAAATACCCATGGCATGATGATAGCAGAAGTTACCTCATCCTACAAAGAATATGCCAGTGCTAAATGAAAACAACAAATTACAATACAAAGAACCTAATGAAATTAAGAGATGAACATACATATACAAAAGATACTCACCTGTATCTTACCTCTGCTACATCATTTTGTTGCACCCTGCTCTTTGCTGTCCTAGAAGGTTTGGTCCTTAGCACCCCTAGACAACACTTGATCCAGTTTTTCTTTCCTTCTAGGAGAACGATATTTAATCTGATGTATCTCTGTGATTTCAAATCCCCAATATGTGATTTTTGGTCATGTAGTAGTCCTTTAAGTCTTCTTTCCAATACCACAGGTCTGACCCGATTTGGAATCTTCAAGAAAAAGTTATGCCCAATCTCTCACAATGACCTAATTATGGACAAGTTCAGTAGAGCAAACTTGTATGACATGTCGCGTGTCACTATTTCCTCCTTTGGCTCTAAAATTGATATATAGAAAACTGCAATTCGTGCACTATCTACAAATTTTTACAGAATTCCAATCCTTTTCTTAGAGAGAGAGTTATGACGATTTTCCCAAGGTCACTTCTTTTGCGATGAAATTCGGGAGCCTGCAAAAAATCATTAACTTCCATAGATCATATCTCCGAAAATATAGCAAACCGAGATCTGAAATTTGGTCACAATTTTCATCAAGATTGCGAATCAAATGGGTTTTAATTTCAGAATCTAAGACTTCGCAGAAATGAAGTTATAGCGAAAAATCCACAATCGCTACTTTTGGAGGATATATGAGATTTCTTTTTATGGAGTTGAGAGGGGCTTCTATAGAGAATGTTGGAGGGATTTTAGGAGCTTAGTTTTTTTTTTAATTATTGACTATTCAATGACCAAAACAAATTATGAGTGCTACGCCACAACCCCATAGGGTTTTAGCCGACTAACTGGGGTTACTAACTTCAAACATGAATATATCTCAAACCGTGAAGAATTACTTGGAGTGCCATATATCAACGGAAACATCTCGACAAGTAGAATCCATCTAGAATATCCTTGACTCAAAATAGAGTAAGTTGTCAAATCAAGATTCCCTTGCAAAATTAGGGTAGCCCGTGGTGCTACGTGGGTTGACATCAATGACACCCTCAGATCATATTTTGATCAACAATAGTTCTAAGGTCTAGGGTCCTTACTAGCTCTCCTACTTGGCTTGTCTCGGTTTCCAGGCTCACTTGCTCCATGCTCGCTTGCCTGATGCCCACCTGTATTTTTCTTTCTTTGATTTGCAGTTTGCGCAGATCCTTTTGGATGCTCCCCAACGTCTGCATGTATTGTTGCTCAAACTGCTATAACACTTTGGTCATTGTATCCCTAATTTTATCACCGATCTCATCAATATCGCCTTCTGTTAACACCATGGGATCAACATGTGATTTATCATATTTCTTCTTTTTCCACATTCCACCCTACTACTACTTGCCATGTCGTTTCAAAATAAATGTGGTGCTCTGCCCCTCATCGCATTGGCCGCCTTGTCCTGAAATTTCTTCCTCCTCTATCTTCGGTGAAGGTGACTTGTCACCTTTTTGTGACTCATGCTATTCTTGTTTTGCTTGCTCCTTGGCAACACATTCTTGCTCCACACAAGCCTTTTCTATGGATTCCTTCTTTTTTTGTTCTACCAGGTTACGCGTAGCCTGCTTAGCTACCTCCTTTCTCTTCTACGTGGTAAAACTTTCCGCACTCATGCTTGGTCCAACAACTAAGTCTAATGAGGCATTCCCCTCTGCAAGACATTTCGATACAACCTCCTAGAAGTCTGTTTCTATCACTAAATAGGGAAACTGGTGCCATTTCTGCTCTTGATCCTTTCAAACCTGGATATATACTCTGTGGAAGTCACCGTTGAATGCCACATAGGTTGACAACTTTGTGAACAAGGTTGGGGACAACCTTAGATGTTGATTAATGGCCATGTAGAGATCCATTTCCATAAGAACCCAAAATATCTTTGTTTCTGCAATTAGCGTGACATCCTTTGTAGACCATAACGAAGCGAATTGTGCTACCTCTGGAAATCCTTCCTTAAGTTAAGGAAATTGGCTATCCTCTAGAAATTTCCATGCAACGAGCACAATTGACAGTAATAACCAAGTGTAGTGGAATGACTGGTTTTGTCCTAGACTTCACAGAATTTCGCTAGGAATTTCTAAAAGAGGTATCTTGCCCAATTAAACTGTATGCCTTTCATGCACAATGAATCTAGGGAAACTATTGGCGCCGGAACTTCGTCTACGCGGCATTTTCGCTTCACCTTCCCTACTAGAATCTAGGTAGCCAATTAAACTGTTGGGCATGTTATAAAAATAATTGAATACCCTCGCGACTTCTTAAGGAGGTTGTAATCCCTCTTCATCCTTTCTGCGAGGCTTTTTCCCCTAGTCTTTCCGCCAAAATCCTTAGTCGGGTTCACGCCTTTATAAGGCAGGTGCGTGATTCTGTGAATGAGCATGTCTATAATGGGGATAGGCCCTCCTAGACATAAACAACCATCGTGCACCAATGTGAGCAACAAGGAAAATTTTAAGGATGGAATTTTTTCTTGAAGTTTAGAAACATTGGCGAATCTCATTAATCCCTAATATGAAAAGTATAAAATGTTTATTGATATATTTGTAAAATTATTCAAATTTATAATGATTTTATATATAGTCTCTATATAATGTTGGCGATTTTAAAGGTAAAATAATTTTATATTCTAAAATTTGGGCGAATCACCTTTTATAAAAAATGGAAATTAGCGAATCTTTTTGTGCAAAAATCATGGAAAATTAGCCCACTGGGCGAACATTAGCCCCTAAAATTTTCCATGGTGAGCAACTTGCACACACATATCGTATTGATGGGGGTGTGGTGATAATGGGGCACCCACAGTAGATTGAGTAACCCTGAGTGCTCAACACCACGGACCCATTCCTCTGTTTCCAAAGCTATAACACCTGTTTCCACATAGTATACCCTCCACACATACTTGTCCGTCGCCAAGTGTGGAAACCTAGTGTGGTCTGCGAGGTCCGAATCCTCCATTTTCAATAGCCGGATCCTTGCGAGCGGTAGACCTTCAAAAGGGACCTGCTCATGTAGCAGGTGCATGCATATTGTGAATTTCTTGGCATCTAGGTCCTTTATGACTTTTGATTTTCCCTTCCGTGGAGGGATATACTATGGTAGCCTTGTTATTGGTTCCGCTCCTTCAGCATCAATATCTTATGTTCCATGGGCTTCTTTCGCCTCTAAGTCCACTAATTTCTCTGGTTGCTTATCTTTCTTATGCTTCTGTGTTTCAGTATGCTTCCTTGGGGATGCACACACTAATACTGACTTCTTATGCTTGTCTTTCATGGATTTCTTTGATTTTTCTAGTTGGGTTTCTCTGGTAGGGCTAGGCTTCAGCCCAGGTGACCTCAGCGCCATAGGTACAGTAGTCATAGCTTCCATACTTACAACTTTTGGGGCAGGGGTCTCAGAGGCAACATCGCCCATACTCACAGTTTCAGTAGGACTTGGTGCTAACACATTTCTCAAGAATAAGCTTTTGGTTTATCTCAGGCAACTTAGAAAACATGGGGCTCGCAGCTAAATCTTCTCAAAACGATAAGCTCATAGGCAATATATAGCAAAATTCACTAACAACTCTGAGAGCGTAAAGTGTTCTCTTTTGGATCAACACGCGTAATTTATAGGGAGTTTTGAATTCAAATATGACCATTCCCCCCAATTTATGACAATAAATTTTGTTTTGGCGGGAGATCTTCAAATATTTTTGCCTTAAATGGTGGCACCCGCTCCTCTTAACTGTTTTCGAGCCGTCAAATCATGAATAATAACTCCAACGGTCATTTTCCTGTTGTGCTGTGCGGTACCTCGACTGATGGTGCAACCTCTTGAGCGCAGCTTCTTGGCTTGCATATTCGTAATTGTCCGCACAACCTTCTGGTGACGTTGTCCTCCAAACCAGACAATGCATTTTATAGTATCCCACTCCCTTGCAACTGCCTGGAGCATTAAGACTATCCTATTGTCATATAGTCATTGTGCAGGATTTCCTATATACAATTCAACCCTGCTTCCTTTCACTCTTCCCGAGAAGGGTTCCCCATTCAGCTTCGTGAGCTGCACTGCGCCTCCATCTATTATATCTTTGACAATATATAGCCCTAACCAATGCATCTGGAATTTACCAAAAAATTTAGTGAATTTATTATCATATAACACAACAAGATCGTTTACCTTGAATGTGTGAAGCTTGATGTAGCAATCATGTCATTCGTTTTCGCGTTCCTTCTATACTTGTTGATGAGATCCTACCAAAATTTGATCCTCTTCGAGTTCCATCAGCTACACAAACCATTACTCCAAGGTCTCGCGATCCTCCATATTCGTTAGGGTTGCTATGTGCAAACTAGGCACAATATACTCCATCAGCATTACAACTCCAACCCCATATACTAATCTAAATGACATTTTTCCTGTCAGCTTCTTACAAGTAGTCCTATAAGGTCATAGTACTATGGGTACGCGCACATCCCAGTCATTTCGCTGTGCGTTACAGATCTTCGTTAGTGCGTTCTCCAAAATCTTATTAAAGGCTTCAATATTTCCGTTGGCCCGTGGGTGATACAGTGTACTCTTCTGATGGTACATCTATCATTCTTCAGTCAATGCGCTAATCATTTCGTTCAGAAACTGTGTACCTCTCTCACTCATCCAAAATTTTGGGTAGCCAAATCTGGCTAAGACATACTCAGACAAAAACTTTGTTGTCGTAGCCCCTGTACAGTCCTTAACCGGCTGTGCCTTCACCCATCTGGTTAGATATTTCGTTGCAGTGATGATATAGCGCACACCTGTTTTCTTTCCAGGGGACTGAATTGGCCCAATAAAATCAATTTCTCAAAGGGCTTCAAAGATACTTTAAGATGTAGTGGCAACTCATCTCTTCGCGATGGTTTGCTAGTTCTTTGAAATGTATTGCATGCTTTACAATACGCCTCGGAATCCTTGTGAAAAGTTGACCACCATAGGCCTACATGCAAAATATTCTACACAATTTCCTTGCCTGCATAATGACCTCCCACAACTCCCCCATGAGCTTTAGCTAGAATGATATCCCGCTCAAAATTTGGCACATATCTTCACAATATTTCATCTGCACCCATCTTATACAGATGTCCCGTAATGACTGAAAAATCGGCCGCATGCACTACTTATTCCTTTTTCTACTGACTTGTATATCCTTCTGGTGCCATCCCGTAGTCAAGAAGTGAATGATATCAACAAAATGATCATCCGCTACGCGCATCATAAAGAGATGTGAATCTAGCAACCCTTCCTCGAGAGTATTAGGCTCCTCTCCTGTTTCGATCCGCGACATATGGTTAGGTCCCGCATTTAACCTTCCTGGCTTCACAATTGCTTCAAAATCATACTCCTGGAATAATAGCAACCATGTCTAGATCTTACCCCCCCAACGCAGGCTTACTGGCCAGGTATTTCAAGGTAGAATGATCTGTGTATATATTGAAATGCCCTCCTAATAGATAATTTCTGAATTTTTGCAGTGCATACACCATGGCCAATCCTTTGCGCTCAGTCGTCGAATAATTATTCTCAGCCTTTGATATCTTCCTACTCGCGAAGGCTATAGGATGGTCCATTTCTCCTTCATCGACCTGTGTTAGCACTGCACCCAACACAATGCAAGAGGCATCTACATGTACATGAAACTCCTTTTTCCAATAAGGGAATACCAAGATTGGTGCAGTGAACATCTTTTCTTTCAACACATCTAGGCTGTGCTGACATTCTTTGTCCCAATGAAATGTTGCGTCCTTCTTCAGCAGTTTCTCCATGGGCACAGTAATTTGAGCATAAACTTTGATAAATTTTCTATATTATCTCATATGTCCCAACATCGCGCGTAGCTACTTGACATTCCTCGGGGCCTCCAAATTCATAATTACCGTAATCTTTGCAGGGTCCACCATCAACCCTTTATTTCACACCACGTGACCCAACAAGATCCCAAAAGGAACACATCATATGCATTTCTTCAAATTTAGCGCAATCTGGTATCTGCAACACATATCCAACATCAGGTGCAAACTTGCTACATGGCGCTTTACTAATCAAAACATCGTATAGTCATCAAAGTAGACTTCTAGGAACTTATGAATGAAATCCTTGAATGCTGCTATGACTACGCAAGAAAATATCATAGGCGCATTCTTAAGCCCACACGACATCAAAGTGTATTGAAAGAAACCCCACTCCATCACGAAGGTCATTTTTCTCCTATTCTTAGGCGTGATCTTGATTTCATGATACCCAAAAAACCCATCAGTAAAGGAATATGCCTCCTGCCCTCCAACATTGTCTAACACTTCATCAGTAAACGATGTTGGGAATGGGTCATGGACACATGCAACATTAAGATTTTGCAGATCTCTGAAAACCCTTATTTCACCCTTTTGTTTCTTCTCCAGAACCATCATCATTCTCACCTAATCAGATTATTCAACAGGTTCTATGATGCCTGCCTCCAACATCTTATCCAACTTTTTGTGAAACTTTTCCTTGAATTTAGGATTAAGATGATATGTCCTCTGTTTAATAGGATTTGCGTCCGGCTTTAGAGTGATCTTAATAATGTCCAAATCGCAAACTATGCCCTTCAAATATGAGAACATATTAGGGAATAGATCCTGGTATTCGTGGAGTAACTCAGCAACTTAATCCATGGTAGTGTCGTCCCAATAATCTCCAATTTTCACGAACTTCGGTTCTGCTTCAGTTCCAATGTTTACTTGCTTTGTCTTCAACGATGTTGTGATGTATGAATTGTCTATTTGTGGGCCTTCGACTTTGTGATGACGTTATGCCTTTGGAATATTTATGTTTCTCGGATCTTCATCTTCTTCTTCAGTGGTCACATTATAACATTCCAGTGCATGGCGCAACTCAGTGCTCCAATCTGGTTGGGTCCATTCCATATGTTCTGTCGGTGTTTTGAAGATGACTGCCTTAATATATGGTAGAGCTTCATCGATGATTGCAAAGCCATCTTCAAATCCAAAGGTTAATAAGAACCCTTCCCTCAATATATCCCACTCCACGATGCCACGATGGAGCTTCGTTTCTAGATATGAGTTCATGGAAATTGTATCCAAAGTATGGCAAAATATGTGTACCCACACTGGTTGCGGTTCTATCCCCCATGCTTTAGTCCATTTTACTAGGTGATTATGTGGATCGTACCTTCCATTATATTTCTCAGTCATTCTAGTGTTAACATACCCAAACCGCAACTTCAACATTCTTCTGTAATCTTGCCATCCAGCAAAGTTATCCTTATGTGTTACCCACCATTGTGCAAGCATAGCGCGCAGTGCAAACTCTAATGCTTGGAAGAGTGATCCTCAGGGACTTTGTGATCAAATTAATCCAAAAACAGATCTACATCAGTTAAACCATCATAATAGGGTAGTTTCCTTACCTTTGACGAAACACAGTGCAGTGAATTTGTCCTCGTATTGCATCACAGTGTATATACTTCATGAAAGCGATTCTGCCAATGCTTTAACTCTTTTTCTAGATTAGAGGTGCAGGAACTCTCCGAGTCCCATGCAATCCATCCTTCTGTCTTCATATTGATCTAGTCCTGATTTCACACCGTGATTTTGTAGAATGGATCCAATTCATCATCACTTTCATCATAATCGCGGACTGGTTCACTATAGCGCCCCTTCTGCAAGGTCCAATGGTATTACAATCGGAAGCGATTTTCTTTCAAACGACATTGTCCTCTTCTTCAAATTGATGACCCCATTCATATCAATAGCCCAATCAATTCTAAGGAGCACAGGGTATGGATTACTATCATTGACAATTTCTATAACCTCAAAGTCAGTTATTGCGCTCGCACCTTCTATATCAATTGTTACTCCATATAATCATCCCATGGGGACGATTTTCTACTGGTTCGCCATTCTGAGCTGAATTAGATATCATTGCAGCACAGGTATCCCCATTATTTCCCATGTTTGTCTTGGTAATACATTCACATCAAAACCCAGATCCAAGATGACCTGGTCCATCTCATAATCACCTATCTGCATGGTGAGCCTCATCTCACGCCTTGCTCGTGCCTTATGCTTGCCGATTTTTCTGACAACCTAGTGTCCATTAGAGACCTTCCCTTTGCTGGCACATTTATTTATTAATTCCTGCAGGCCTTCTGCAACTTTGATATTACGCAACAATTTTATGCAGGTTTCCAAAAACGTAGTGAGCACAGAGGGATCAACCTTTGCATGTGTGCTCATTTCTTGCACCTTGTCCTAGCTTCCTCAGGTTGATGCCTCAACAAACCTTTTCTTGGCTTCCATAAAAGTTTCCTTAGCATAATTTAGATCAAAGAAGGTTTCTTTCTTTGGTGCTTTGCAGACCCATCCTTCTTCTTTAGTCTATTTACCCTTATCAACGTCAGTTGTTATTCCACTTCTCAGCAATATGTTCATGCTTTGATCCTCCTCGCGAGGATCAACTCTCATAATATGTAAGTTCTGTGTAGGTTGCTAAGGCTGCACTTTCTTCTCCTGCATTTTAGCTATCAGCACCGGGCATTCTTCCATAATATGATCAAACTTGCTATAGTATTGACATGATGGGTGTGTCTGATTCTAACACTCTAGTGCATAGTGCCCTGGCTATCCGCAGTTGTAGTAGATAATCAGACCGCAACCTCTACCAGGTCCTCCTCCTCCTCATCCCCATCCTCGTCCCTGATAACCTCCACACGCTCCTCCGATGCCCTGCTCTAGAGGCCGAGTCTCTACTTGTAGCTGGTATGTAGGTATGTATGTGTTCATTCCCTCATTAGCTCATAGCTACGATGGTGATGCTCATCATGGCCCACCGATTTGCAGAAGTTACAAAACAATTGTTGGGGTGTCTGGATGAACTTTTGAAGCAAATGACAATTATCCGTCGCATGTTGTCCAAAAACCTGAAAAATAGCACACTATAGCGTAGTCCCCGCACTCGGCCCTACTAGGGCTTCCAGTTTCAGGGGAATCGACCCCCCTCCTCTAAAATAATTCACATACATTAGTGATTGGTCTTTATTGTGCCCCTAACTCTTACACTTCAAACACCAGACTTCTACATGCACTTCTGGTTTAATCTCATCATCTTTCTTCAAACTTTGTAATTCTAGGTGTAGGCTTTGTAACTAAGAGTGGATCTGCTACACCCCCAAGGTCACATCCTAAATAGGTGATGCATGAAACCTCATCATGATTTCCAAGGCTTCTGCCTCTGTTCCTATCTTTTGTTGTGACAGAGCAATTCTCAGGTGGGGCAGAAGCAAAGCTATAAACCATTCACGATGCTGACTATCTGTGAGTGACATGTAGCTTCTTGAATTTGACACTTCAACCTTTTATCTAATTCCCAAGGAATCTCATCAACCCTCATCATGATTTCTTTGAATCCAATTACTAACTGTGAGTCAGAATTAGGATTACTAAACTCCTTGTTTAAAGCCACCTTATTCTCTGCTAGCGATGCAAGAGGATTATCAGAACAATAATTAATGTACCAAGTTAGTGCGCGATCCTGCAGAGTGGTAACCAACTATGCCTTCTTTATATTGTCATCAATAATTTGTTACATTGTTTGTAGAAAATTCATAACAAACCAAAACTGCTATGTATCTTCACTCCCAATGCGCTTGAAAATCGACAGCTTCATCGCATTCGCCATGTTGAATGGTGGTGGTGGAGGTGGAGTTGTCGGTGAAGGTGTATGTGGTGGAGGTGGAGGTGGAGTGGAAGGATGATTTGATCGAGGAATCCCCTGAGTGATTAACTGAAAAACACATCGTGGTGAAGCCTGCACCACTCCTTCATCTTCACTTGAAGGAGGTCTGATTAACGGACTATATTCTGGACCTAATCTCTCTCGATCTCTAAAGAGTCTTTCGCTTCATGTAGCTCCGAACATCAAGGCAATGACATCACCCATTTTCCACATAACAAAATTTTAATCCAAGTATTCAATGATCTTAAATACTTACCTCACGGTCCTTTGAAAAATTGCAGCTTCGCTTCACTATAGTTGACCAAGGTATCAACTACAAATTTTGTAACAAATCCTCCCAAGATCTGATCGAGCCAATCATCAAAAAACTTTGCGATCTTGTTTTCAAAGGTTTCTAGATGTCACACTAGTTCTAGAGTCCACACTATAGGAGTATCGAGCTTCCACCTTCCTTGACTGTCTGTTAATTTAGCTAATTGTTAGGTTCCTATACCAATAGGTTTCATCTTTCATGATTGACAGTGGAAGGGCTAAATATGTTCATCATTGCAGGTTGCAAAGGTTCCATATTTTGTGTACATACTATGAAAATTAAAAAATGAAAAGAGGGGTATGCCTTAAAAAGAATAATCAAAAAGCAAGAAAATCAAATGGTCAAGAGAAAAATGAAAATGAACCCCAAACTAAAGACCAGGAAAGTGGCCAGTCAAAATGCCACTACTATCTTTTGGGCAGTATCATACTCTACAAATACTGCTGCTAATCATACTTGATGGATGGCCCAATAGTCTAAACTGGACCATGCCATGTTTAAATTTCCTTTTGCAGAATAGAGAATGTTTCCTGTCCAAACAGCTCAAGTTTGGCAGATGACTAGCTAGGTAGAGAAATGAAGGAGCCCAACTGATTAATCTGGGTCCTTGGAAGAAATAAGGGTACATTTAGATAGGAGGGCAGTCAAAAGAAAAAGAGAACAATCAGGGTCTGCTAATTCAAGTGCACCCACTTCAAGTGAAGAAAAAAATGTTAGGATTACTAGGATGGGTAAGTAGTGCAAGGTTGCAGAAATGGAGGGCCATCACCAATTGGCTTATCAAGTACAAAGGCTCATTCCACTCAAGTTATTGGCATCAAAGCAGAGGGTGGAGGACAAAACATTGGAAGCATGTCTAATTTCCCCTGTTTTTCCCAAACATCCTTTACTAACATCCCCAAGGACCTTGAGATCTGCTCAAGTGTCCTGTTCCACTTCAGTTCATGACAGGGTACTAGGTCAAACTATAAAGTTCAATCAAGGAAAAGAAGCCACATTTTTTGTGTAAAAATATTTATGCTCATTTCATTTATCTTCCACTCCTAAGTTTTACTTCTTAAAACTTAAGCTTTTCCCCTACATTCATTTCACAAAGTTCATATTAACAACTGACATATTATTTAGCTCCCTAAGTCCCCCTTTCCCTAAATTCTATAAAGATCTATGTAAAAATACCAAAATTCTATGTAAATACCCTTCCCCCTAGCACTATAGCTATATAACCCTCTCTTGGGGAATACTAACCCATCAGGGGTTAATATTAACCCTCTTCACCCAAAAACTATGGGTTTTTGTCAAAAAACTATGGTTAAAAAATCAAAAAATTAAAATCCCCGCCCTTACTAAACCTCCCTACCCCTTTTCTACGCTGAAATTGATGTTTGCAATGTTTTTTAATTAAAACATTAATAATAGACCCAAAAACCGAAATCCTAATGTTTTAAACCCACCCCCGCGCTCGATTTATTTAAATCTATTAAATTAATAGGCGAGTCCCCTCTCCTAACGCGCCACCACATCGGGATTGCCACGACCCATCTGATCGTGGGCGACGTGATCAAATGATGGGTGGTCATTTCTCCACACAAGGTGCCCGACCTTTTGTGTCCGGGGGATTGGCGGTATTACCGCCGTACACCTGCCACGCGTCGGCCTCCCTCGTTGTTCGGAGCCCCCCCCCCCTTATACCGCTTACCACCCATGGGGCCTCCGGGGAAACTACTTATCGCCCATCCCCCTTTGCTGACGTCACGCCCCTGTTAGCGTGACGTCACCTCGCCTTTCCGCCAAAGCGCCTCCACATCACCTCCACGTCGTCTGTCCACTCGTCCGCCCTGCCAACATGTCACCACCACCTGGCCACCCACGTCAGCTACCACATCACCCTGTGGTACCCGGACCCATGATGATGTCAGCATGACGTCATCACCAAAAAGGCGCCAAAGGGCCAAAAATGCATAAAAAGACGCGAAATGACTGTTATTCGTCATTCTCATTCGTAGTTTCCAGAGCGCCTCTACATGCAAAAAACGTCGTTCAACGGCCGAAATCCAAAATTCACTCACCAAAGTTACTGCCACCCTCATCGTTGACCCAAGTACCTGCAACTAATCCAGCTCGACGCCTCCTGCACCGTAAAAACCAGGTATTTTCCGCAGGCGACCTTCTTTACCCGCATTTCTCCTATTGTTATCCTAAATTCCTGCAAAGCAACTCTGCAAGAGATCCTCACTGATAAATTGTCCACTAAAAACACTCAAAAAACCTGGTAAAACCCCTACACCACAAGGCTCTGCAAGAAACCCATGCCCTTCTGTGATTTCACCATAAAAACGAATTGGAGAAGCCGAGCCACTGGCTAAACGAAAATACAAACTGCTCCCTCAGTTCATCAAAACTTGTAAGAGTTTCCTTATACTCTCAAGCTGCTCACTACCAAGCACAATTTAGCAGGCATTCCTCAGCCTTTGCACCAATCCTAAACTCAGGTAAACATCCAGTTGAAATCAAACATGGCCACTCCATCTGCACTGGATGTAGCTCCTGTGAATCCACCCAATAAAGAGCTTGAAGCTATGCCACTGGTAGACAATGATTTCCTCATTGCAGATTTTGTGGCAGAGAGGAACCACTTACAGACCTTCTGCCAGTTGAGGAACAATCACCTGGATAACAGTGACATGTATGACATCTGGGAATCCAATATGCCCACCTACTTCCTGCCATCTATAAATGTCTTTCCTAAAGTCATTCACCTCTGTGCAGAAAACTATGACCAGAAGCTCAGAGCTGTGAAGTCTCCATCTGGGAGCATCCTCTTCTACATAACACCAGACTCCATCAATCAAATGCTGAACTACAAGAAAACCCAGCTGCTATACCCTTTTTCCATTAAGTACTTGCTAGATGAGGGCTCCAAGCTCTCTAGCACAGACATTGCTGTAGTAGCCAAGAATTTCATGAAGGCAGACTGCCAACCTTCTGGGCCACCCCCTTTTTCATATGCAAATTTCAATGAGGTAGGCAAGCTGCTGGTGGATATGTTAACCTCTGTGCTGGGCTTCACCACAAATGAGCATGTTGATGAAATTGTGTTGGTCATGCTGTCTACATATAGCCTTGAGAAACCCCCTACTGTGAAGTACAATTATGCCAAGTATATTGCCAACAAGATGCATGACCAATTGTCAAGGTTGAATAGGGAGGCAATATTTAAGTATTCATCATACATCTATCACCTGTTCATGTATTATCAAACAGATTGCTTCCAGTGCCCAATCAAGAAGCTAGACTCACAGGGTGAGAGGAGTTCTATTATCTTCTAGTCTTCAGTCTTCCACCAAGTTCAGAATTCCCCCTATTCATACTGTGAATTTATTGACCAGTTTGTTTATCCAGTCACATGCCTCTTAAAGAGGACTCCTCCTGCCAGATTGTCCAAAGATATGCAAAAAATCTTGCAGCTGTCCAGGAATTACAAAATAGGTGCTTGGTATTTGTACCAAAATCACACAGTTATCAGAATCTATGGTTGTGAGCTCTGTCCCTACAGGCTCCCAAAGTATGT
>APFE030171995.1:19732-38812 GCA_000404065.3 Pinus taeda
TTCTAACGAGCTATCATACGCGTCAAACGGAGATCGTATGCCAAAGTTACACCCCGGGAAATTGATGTACCAATTTACCCAAAACGGGGCCCACAATTTGGCGTTTCATCTTCTAGGGTTAGGTTTTGGAATGTGAAGGGTTTTCCATTGTTTCTCAACGATAAATAGGCCTTCGAGCCTCATTGTAACACAATTCGGAACAGTTCAGAGGCATGTATTCACCACATCTCTTCTCAGAGATAAGCTACCATCGCCCTAGATGGTTTATTTCCATTTCTGGTTGTAAGCATATTTCGGAATTTTCCATTAATGAAATGAAGCATTGTTTCCACTGCATCTTTGTGTATATGGTTATCTCTGTATTTTGTTGCGTTCCTGTTTAAATCCGGATCATTTGGGCAAGCTCTTATGCATTAATCTATTAGTTATCTATCAGCTTAATGTCATATTACCTATGTGTTATTCTTGTCATTATATTTAGACTATTCTAGTATATTAACATGATCTACTAGTTTGAATTCATTTTATTTGAATTAAGATATATGTGTGGCAGAGATCTGATAACTATTTGTCATATAGTTAAATGTGAATACTTGTTTGAATTAGTAGAAAGTCCTCGAGCTATTTTCTTGGATTATTAACTTCATTTTTATTCTAAATTCTAGTTGGTCCAAATTTCGAGGCCTTGCTCTTGATTGAGAGGGAGATAAACCCTTTTTTTAATCAATATAAATTTAAGCTTTACTTTTGTTGCTTGCATAATAGATTAGATTGCATTTGCATTTAGAGTTAGAGTTAGATTGATTCATTGCATTCATAGGAGTCTCCTTATGCATACGCAATCTCATTGGTGGCTTGGTTGAGGCCTTGTGTCAGCTTAAGGATTACTTTCTTGCAAGCTAGTTGCAACGGCGTAAATTTGATATCCCTTTTCTTGTTGATGGTAATTATAAACATCACAAGTCAACATGAAGGATAAGAGGGTAACTAGAACCATTAGAACCAATCAGAATCATCATTCCAAATGGATAAGGGCTTAATTAGGGCCCTGGTCAAGTGATCTCCCCATTGTTGATTTTGGTTGTTTTTGGCTATCAACAATTTTGACGCTAAAAGGAGAGCCACTAACAAGTAGTCTACTTTATAGTCATGTATTTTTATAGTTTTATCTATTTACAATGGGTCCTTCTAAACTTCATATTTGGAGTTCCTTCACTAGACTTGCACCTGCCACCACTCCAATAATGGTAGTAAATATCTTTTCAAAAACAAAGTTTAATGGTAAAGAAAATTTTATGCGTTTGATCATGTTCTTCAATTTATCTTAAATTATAATGATTATGATTGATGAAGGTGTGGTTTGCAGGATATTTACTCTTACCTTGACAGGATTAGCCAAAGACTAGCGTTGATCATTTCCTATTGATTATGTACATACTTGGGACAATTTTACAATAATGTTCATCCATGCTTTTCAAGACTACGATTATGACAAGTTATGTAATCAAATTGAAATTCTTCGTAGATTTGAAAAGGAATTTTTTGAAAATTTTCTTATCAGATTTAAATTAATTTGCTTAGAATTTCAAGCGCAAGATTTACCTCATCAAATCAAATTGATCGAATGGTTTTGACATATTGTTACCCTTATTTGTATTTCTCATAGCAATAATGAACCTAAAGATATTATTTTCTTAGCACATTTTCCATTGTTGAAGAACCTATTATTACTAATATCATGCTCGACTCTCTTCAAGAAGAAAATACAGAAATTGCTAATCAATCTTCTCAGGAAAGCATAAGCACATTCATCGTAAATAACGTTGATCCTGAGAATGTTAAATCATGCTACTACTAAAGAATCAACTGCTAATAAATCTGAAAATCAGCAAGCAACAAAATTATTAAACAATATTCAGCAAACAAATCAATAGCTAACAATGCAAATTTAAAATTCCAACAATGTGCAATTTGTTGCAAATGTTGTTGAAATTTCTCATATTGAAACTCATGATCGACTACAAAGTTTACAGAAGCTAAGCTTCAATCCTCAATAAAATGTGTTCATCCAAATACATGATGAAGAATCGCAAATTTGCATTATGAAAAACAAGCAAGAATCCACAAGCAGGGAAATTTTCAAGTTCATATCTTCAAATAGTCACTTCTCTCTTTATCCTGATCTTTTTGTTGGTTGTAATTCATTTGCTAGTAATCCAACAATTCCTCCTTACAAAGATGATATTCTAGAAAACAGAGGAGTTGTTATAAATTTTATAAATAATGAATTTCCAATTAGTTTTGATCAGCGCAAAGAGTCATTTAAGGATCACATTTTCAATAGTGTTGAAAATTCATTCAATAATTCTTCTTGTTCTAATGTGCCTTATGAAAGGGAAAAGAATTTTAATGAAAATTATGAAGTTATTTATGATGACAATTGTAAGTTTGAGAATGTTGAGTTATCCCATCAATCATTGAATTCCCTTATTCTCGATACTCAAAATCAATCCATGTTTCAAGGGATCTTCTTCTATTGATATGACTACAAATGATTCTCATCTTGAACTACCAAAAAATCATAATGACTCCAATTTTATTGAAGAGAAATCCATTCCAATTATTGATCTTGGCATTATTCAAGTTCCCATTCTTGGTCATAGTCTAGAGCCCCCTTTTCATTCACAATTAGATGTCAGTAGTAGTTTTGATTGTAATATCTTGGCTGACACTTGTGAGGAGGACAATTTTCAAAATAAATCTCAATTGTTTTGTAACACTATTTGTATTGAATAGTGTATATAGTGATATAAATGTATTGTTTATGCTTCATTTATTATGGTTATTATTTTCAGATTTGTATACCTCTTTTATTTTTCGATTCTTACATATCCTATGCTAGCATATTGAGCAATCGAGCGTTGAACACTCACCAAGTGCATTAATGGATCAATGTGAAAATGAATTTCAAGGCCTTATTCATGAGCATCAAGAGCTTCTAATATTTCAATTTTATTTGATGTTCATGTCATATCAGCTTATTCTTTCTTCTCAAGTGCATTTTCCACTAGAATCAACACTTGAGAGTGTAACATCACAATTTAACCAACTATCTTATTTATCTGAAAATCATCTCGCAGATTCATTGAATCCCCATCCTTACTTTCATGATCCATTGGGGAATTGTTTGAAAATTTCAATCACGCAAAGAATTCCTAGTACTCCTTTTATTGTACACGCTACTAACTTGTTTCTACATGGAGAAATTCATGTCATCGCTTTTCTTAGTGTTATTCCAACCATGATTTCATTTCAACATTCACATAATGGTTTTTGTGACAAGATTAAGTGTGGATGGAAAATTCATTTTTAGAAAGGCTTCTTGTAGATGATAAGTTTCTTTCACTGAACTTATTAGAAATTCATGTACATAATAGGTTGATGTTTTCTTTTAATAGTTAAGTTATAATTTTATTTCTATTATTGTATTTTTATGTGTATTTTCTTTCGAGGCTTAAACTAGTGGAATGGATCCATTGGAAGTACGATTTTACTTAGTTTTAATATGCTCTATAGAGTAGGATTAGGAGTAGGGTTAATTTAATCCATGTTGTTTTTCTTTTTGTTCTTCTTTTAATAATGCAAGTAGAAGAATAAGTGAGCAATGAGTCTTTACTTCTAGGCAAGAGAATGATTCAAAACTATTCCAATAAAATTTTCTCATGAACATGTTCAGGGAAGTATTCATCTACTCATCAAAAAATTTAATTGTGTGCTTTGTACAAGTGCTTCGATTTATATTTCCTTTGCTTTGCAGATTTACAAGGTGAGTCATAATCATGTTTTGCTTGTTTTATTGATGCAGTTGAATCTTTCAACATCACTGGTGGAAAACTAATCAGAAAGATAAAGCCTTCACTCGCTACATGTTCTATCCGAACGATAAAGCATTTAATTGAGATGCAAGTTATTTGGGTAAGTCAACATTGCAAGAAAAACTTTGCAACAGTGGAAAAATGACAAGGATTCTTGAATTAAATATATCAATGAGCAAGCAAGAACCCCTTTCCATTCCCATATATGTCTTGAATCTATACCCTTGTGCATTCTAAAACTCCTCATTTGCAAAGGTCGACCTAGGTCAAACCATTCTTACAAGTGCTTATCTTTTCCTGGAGGTAATCATTCCATAACTTTTCTTTTGGTTGCATTTTTCATATAAACTTTGGGACAACTCAGCGCCTACACGAAAATCCATTCCACACATCGCATGCACATGGGTTTCTCTTCTACTTACACTCTCTATGTTTTTATTGGGCATTCATTTCTCACCTTCCACTTGAGCTCGAAGCCACCAAACCTGGCTATTCCCTAGAGTGCACTCTTTATTTCTTCTGGTATTTCCCTTCCAGAGTAATGTAAGCACTAACGATTAACGATGTACGGGCTTGTATCCACGTGGGTTCCCCTCCTTATTTTTTTCCCATATTTGACTTGGCCCACATGCCACATCCCCCCACTTGTGGCGAGTGCTATTTGTGAGACTATAGCATAGTTAATGCTTAGTCTTTACACCCCTTACACCTCTGACAGGAATTTGCTGCATACATGTCCATGCATCCATGCATCACCTTGTTCCGGCGATGCCTCCCTGCCCGAGCTTGACTTCACCGGTGTTCTGCCCGCCTCCGGTTGGTCTTAATTACTTATTCCATGTGGCGCTCTATTTCATATTTCAAATTTCAAATTTGAGCGCGAGTGTCCTGCGTACCATGTCATACCATCGGCGCGAATACCACCTGAACTCTGATCCAGGTCGCGGAAATTTTCGGACATTCTCTGCAGCATTCACTAAAAGATGGGGCAAAATATGGGCAGAGGTGTTAACAGAAACGAGCAGGAAGCTGCCTGGTCATTCAGCTATGACAGGGGAAGGCGTCCTAACACGATTTCTCACATGTATTTTCTTAATTACTAATCCGCCATTTTTTCCTTTTTTCTTTTGGTTGATTGAAATTTGGTGTGATATGAGATTCTGAATCGACTGTCTTCCTTATTGCTTGGGATTTCATTGAATTTGTGTCTGGGTATTCTGCTTATTGCAGGAAACGCCCACACGGCCATTTGATCCATGGGAGCTGTTTGACGAGAGGATTCGAACTTGTGTCTGGGTATTCTGCTTATTGCAGGAAACACCCACACGGCCATTTGATCCATGGGAGCTGTTTGACGAGAGGATTCGAACTGGGCCCTAAGGTATGTTTGAAATATGTTTTTATCTTTCGTACCCTCATTGTGACAAACCCTCTATGTCATGAACCCTAACTTTTTTTCTCAACTACACAGAACCAGAGTTAGAATAAATATGGCATTGAAGTGGCCCCTTAATTCTGTTTACAGATTACCAGTGCACCCATTTTCTCCGATCCAGTGGGCCAATCTAGAGGACGATTCGATATATAGGCGACAGGGAGATCCCAGGATGAGCCCCGCGCTGCGAACATTCGTGATGGCTTCCCCCATTCATAGATTCCAGAATAGCGGTCGACGATTAACGCCTGCCGAAGTCGATACGGCCATGAGAAAACTTAAAAAAGAGATCTACTGGCCTTCCAGAAAAACCAAGGGAAAGGGCTCCAGCGACGACAAAGATTGCGATCACACCAGCTGCCCCATTTGCCTGGACGAGTTTGTGGTCAAGCAGCAGCTCCTCCGTCTGCCTTGCAATCACAGATTTCATTCGGATTGCTTGATGCCATGGATCAAATCTCATGCCCTCTGCCCTATCTGCAGATTTGATCTCTCAGGAAGACCCCCTGAAAACTCAGATGTTTCTGTTGCTGCTGCTGGAACGCCCACATATGACATGCTTATCAGAGCAATGGAAGAGGCCTTTGATTGGATCAGCTCACATCGGCGTTAACTCTGCACGGGATGCTTCCAAGGAGTTCAGAGATATAAATCGGCGTTAACTCTGCACGGGATGCTTCCATGGAGTTCAGAGATATAAATCTAAAATATTATGGACCATCTTCCTATTTCTGTCTCAATAACTAACTGTAGCATTGTAAATTTGATGTCATCATCCCAGAGGAAGAGGGCTTGTGCCTTACATGAATGGCAAAGATACAACCATGAGATTAGAACACTGAACCTGGACTTGTAACTTGGATTTGCCCTTGGCTACTTGAAAGAAAAAAGGAATTAAGTATAAATAGGGAACAGTGGCAATAGAAAGTGATCAGAGAAATTATCACTAACTTTTACATATTGTCACCATGAACATTCACGGGTACTTTCTTGCAATAGCCAACATGGGCAAAATGAGGCATATCTCTCATGGAAATGGTTGTTTTTTTAATTTTCCTTGTGTCATTGATGGCCGATGCCCGTCGATCTTGAAATGGATAGAAATATTTTATGAAATCTGAATATTGATAGGACAATCGTGAAGTTGTAAATACGTTTACCTTTTATTTTTGTTATGTTTGTGACGAAGTTATGATAAGCGGCAGGTTGTATTCAATGAATCTGCTCAATTTGGGAAACGTATCTGTTCAGGTTTGAAATTCCTTTGAGAATATAAGTATAGGCAAAATGAGGCCATTGAAATTAACAGAACCTTTTCCTTTTTTCCGTACCAGAGGAAAAAGTCACTGAAATCAAGAATTTCTCAAAGGTTTAAAATATCATCTTGCAAATTGTATCATTTCTGTCACATCGTTATTGCGCTTTGTTGTTTTCAACCTTTTCAACAGATTCAACTAAACTTATCCACTAAATTTCCTGCAAATAAACTTATTTACCAAATTTGCTGCAACTTTTATAGATATGTGTGTGTTGGGGGATGACAAATATCGGAACCTTAAAGTGGCTTTGTGGACAATTTGTGCAGAACAACGAGCTAGTTTACATGTGTTATATGATCTTCTCTTTTTCTTTCTTTTAACACGGTGTTAAAGTGAATTTTCATTCCCTGCAAATACACAGAAGATGATTGAACAATTTTTGAAAGAGAACTACTTAGGTTCACAGAAGGTAAGGATTGAAAGCCAACTACATGATGAGTTAAATCTATAAACGAGGATAAAAATTAGTTAAGCTTTTAGTTATACTATTTTTAACTCGTATGACTAACTTGTATGACAATGTGGCTGTCCATATCATTGATGCCAAAACCTCCCATGAGAGTTGGGTAGATTCTTGAGTACACATCATTTACAGTAACTCTTATACAAGATTTACTTTTATAAGAGGACACAAGATCTTTTGTAGGACACAAGAGTCATGTTGACTCTCTCCTTATTAATGTAATGTGTAGTTATTTTTGGGAACATTCTTTAGTTATTTTGGAGTGTAGGTTCAAAACAATAATCATGAAGGAAGTTTATTAAATTTATGATCACATTTCAGAGGATTTTTTAAAAAGTTTGAGAATCTTTCATAAGAATTTGGAAAAGTACAAGATTTCAAGTGATCATCAATTTCAAAAAGATAAAGTTTAGGCAGGATCATTATCACATGGATCATGAATTTGAAGTAGAAGATAAAGTTGAGGTATACTCTGAGAATTAGTGCTTTAAGGAGGACAAGAAGATCAAATTGCTCAAAGATGGATATTACATGTTAATTGCTTTTAGTGCAGAGGATGACTTCAAGTTGGGCTAACTAGCATGTGTGTGCATTTGTCGAGTCTTAGCCATCAATCTTAGATGGTGATAGAGAAATATCTGTTATGTTGATTCCTAAAGAATGCATTTATCTAGTCTCAACCATCAATATTGGGTAGTATCTGGTCTTTAATTTATAAAGAATTGATGGTTGAAGTTGGAAAAGATATTAGCCATCAATTTTGGAGGGTGATAAAGACGTATTTGTTAAGTTGATTCATCAAAATTGTTGAAAAATAAATAAATAGTTGAAGTTAAAAAAATAGATATAAATAAATTTTTATAATAAAAAATAGGAAAACTAATAAAAAATTTATAATGCTATTTAGTAAAAAGAACAATTACCTTAAACAAATAATCCCAACTAAGTTTCTCCAAAAAAAACTCCTTAGCAAAGAAGTTTGATCTTAAATGAAATCAAAGGTTAAGTAAGCCCTTATCATGAGAAAGCTAAGTTTTTCCAAGAAAACTCCTTAGCAAGGAAGTTTGATCTTAAATGAAATCAAAAGTTAAATAAAACGTTATCATTAGAGAAATAATTTTAATTAATAATCCATTAGTGTTAATTAATGACCATTTCAAAATAGTTAATGCGAATATGATTAATGCAAATTTCTTCATTATATAAGTGCAAAGCTGCAAATAATCATTAATGTGGCATACATATTTTAGTTATCAATGAAAGTTTTGTTATGCATCATAGTGGTAGGTTGGTGAGTCTACCAAACTCAATAACACCTCTTGATAAGAGATTTTATGTGGTTACCTAGTGTTTCACTTACGCTTTTTTATTAGAGATTGTTTGTGATTACCAGTGTTAACACCTTTTAAGAGATTGTATGTGGTTACCAAGTGTTTGTTGTTTATTAGAAATGGTTTATGATTATCAGTGTTAGGAGAAATATATATATATATTAAATAAGAACATTTTACCATCATCAAGTAATTTAGTCAAAACTAAATAAATAACTAATAATAAAACTACATTTATCATTACCAAACAAGTGTAAGTCTAATGCATGGATTTTAAAATAAGTGTACCAAATAAAGCAAGGCTAGTTCATGAATTTTAAAGTGTGCTCATATCTGGATCAAATCATTTAAAGAAAAACTACATTTTTTCTCTTTCAAAAAGTAAAGTGTTACTCTAGTTCATGGATCTCAAGGTAAGTGTGCTCATATCTAGATCAATCATTTATGGCATCACAATCTAGGCAGATCACACTAAAGTTCAATGCCATTTTAACTTTGTCATCCTACTTTCTCAGGTACCTTTCGTCACACACAAATAAAACTTAATGTGTTGTAGCCAACTTATTGGAATGTAAGCAAACTGGAATGGATAGGCAACTCAAGAAAGTGTGTATGCAATTTTATCATTACAAATATATCATATATTTTTTATTTATAGTAAATTATATTATTATTATTATTAATCTTGTATATTAATTATATATATAATGTTATTATATACAAAATAAAATATTTTTACTTTTAAATAATTTGCAAATTTATATATAGTTTTCTTATAAGGAAAATATACATAGTAAAAAAAATATTATTTTTTTTAATTATATTGTTTACATTTAAATGGACTCTTTAAAATTTATATGTAGTTTTATTATATAAATGTATTAAAATAAAATGTATTATCTCTTTAACAATATTCTATATGTGTCAACATAGAATTTTTTTTAGCTATTTGCAAATAGAATTTTTTTAGCCATTTGCAAATTTATATATAACTTTTTTATAGGAAAATAAAAAAACAAAGCACATTTTTTTTTAATTATATTATTTAAATTTAAAGAGATTTTCTTGGATGAAAGTTAGTTGATGGTGGCATTGATATTTGCTTTAAGGTTTTTGTTGTCATGACTATAATCTAAAATAATGAAAGTTGGGGATAAAAATAAATTCAAACTCTAAAAATGGGTAAAGAATATTTTTATTAGTCCTTGCCTTGCCATAGACTATAATATTTGCCTCGAGTTGACATGCATTGACTCTCAACATTCCAAGTTTATTGCAATTTTAATCAAAGTTTTGAGAAAATGCTTGATATTCCTATTTTCTCGTAAATTCAAAAATAATTTGTTAATTTTTTGGTAATCTTCTTTCTAATTTTTTATTGGTTTAGTGAGCTCTGATGGGACATATCTCCCCTAGTGGAGGGCATTTTATTTTCGGTATTTATCAGTTCTTGACAATTCATTAAAAAAAAAACTAATTTCCTGAGTGGCCATTCCATTGGTGAGTGTTATGATCATTGACATTGTTATGCTACTGCTCTTCCCAATAATGTTAGAATTGACACGGTTGCAAGTCTTCATCCAGCAGGATCAATACCTTGCTACGGGAGCCCATATAAGAGGTAGCAGGATGGACTGGGTCAGTTGATGCAGATGAATGTTAGAGTGACAATTGCACTGGCTAGGAGCGCTAGAGTCTAAATAACACAGAGCTAGTGTTGGCAACAGTGCAGTTGGCACAGAGCAGAGTCAACAACAATGTAGTAGCTTCAGTGACATTATAGAGACTAGAAGCAGTCAGAACTCCAGCAACAGATGCATCATGCTGAACACCTTTGGCTCAATATTTTGGATGCTTTTCCATTGTTGTTGTAGCAGCAACAGTGGGAGAGGGTTGCAATGTAGATGCAAAGTTGGCAGTGGTAGGGTCAACGACAACACATGCAACATTTGTGCAGTAATTCACTAGCAGTGATGCCAAACATCATCAATGTAGAGGAAGATGTTACAGAATCTGGGTGATGCTTCAACAGGTTGCATTACTAGAGCACATTCCTCGCTAAGAGGGAGTGTTGATTTCTAGTAGCATCGGATGTGCTCTAAGGCTCAAAATTTGAAAGTAATTAATTATTTTTAATTGGTACCTAAATCTAAACTTAGGAAATTAAAATAATTAAAGGGTATTAATTAAATTGGGGGTGAAACTTCTAGAAGAAGACGAGGATCAAGCCAAAATGATTTGAGTCATTGATTAGAATCTAATATAGGTCGTTGGTTCTCAATGAGAAGATTATAAGAAGAGGCTTTATGAGCATTTGGAAGATACATCGAGTAAGAGATCAAGAGATTGATTTTTGAAGAGAGCAGCGCAACAGTTGTAAGAGAAGTGATTGAAGTGATTTCTTGCAGTGAGGGGAAGAGATAGTTTCTAGTTGGAGAGTTTCTTGATTTGGGGATACATAGCAGATAAGGCAGAGAGAGATCCAAAAGAGGCAGTGCAGAGCCACGCTGGGTAGCGTAGGGCCACGCAGAGGCAATGCAGAGCCTGAGAGGAGATCCAAAATTTGCCGGAGAATCGAGTTCCAGAGCCAGAAGCCGGGGTGTGATACTGGGAGGGCAGAAAGTCGAAGTTCCAGAGGCAAATTGATCAGCTAAAGGAGTGATGCAATCCCTATAAACTGTGACGCAGAGCAATACAGTGATTGCGCAAACGCTGCGTAGAGGCAGTTAGGGGCTAGTCATTCAGTGGTTGGGTCAGTGTTGGATCGCTAGTGATAGTGTGAGGTATATCTCACTCATCTTTTTATTCATGCCTATTCACATTTTACTTAGTTTATGCTTTCATTTTCAAATTTAGTTGATCCCTTATTTCATTAGCAACACAATGTGTTGTAGATATAGGAATATTCAGTTAACCATGATAAACATTAAACATAAGAGAATATAAACCACAACAATGCAACACAACATCAAAACAAAGGGACACCAGATTTTTAGGTGGAAAGCCCAAATAAGAAATTTGCGCATATACGATGCGCATGTCTTCCGTATATGCCCAGTTTCCGTATATGCGCACATCTTCCGTATATGCACAGTTTCCGTATATGCGCAGTTTCTGTAACATAAACAAAGATGCATGAACGACGTGCATATACGGAAGATATGCACAGGAAAGTTAGGGATATACGGAAGACACGCGCATATCTTCCGTATATGCCCAGTTTCCGTATATCCGCACATTTTCCGTATATGCACAGTTTCCGTATATGCGCAGTTTCTGTAACATAAAGGAATATACATGAACGACGTGCATATACAGATGATATGCACATACAGGAAAGCTCATGTATCTGCATCGTATACGTGCAATTCAATATACAGAAATTGCGCATATACGGAAACTGGGCATATACGGAAGATATGCACATATCTTCCGTATATGCCCAGTTTTCGTATATGCGCACATATTCCGTATATGCCCAGTTTCCGTATATGCGCAATTTCCATATACATAAATTGCGCATATACGGAAATTGTGCAGATGTGCGCATATACGGAAACTGGGCATATACGGAAGATGTGCGCATATACGGAAGATATGCTCGTGTCTTCCGTATATGCACAGTTTCCGTATATGCGCAATTTCTGTATATGGAATTTGCGCATCTACGACATAGATACATGAACGACGTGCATATATAGAAGACACACACATACGATGTAGAAGCATAAACGAAGATGTGTACAAATTCCATATACAGAAATTGCGCATATACGGAAACTGGGCATATACGGAAGATTTGTGCATATCTTCCGTATATGCCCAGTTTTCGTATATGCGCACATATTCCGTATATGCCCAGTTTCCGTATATGCGCAATTTATGTATATGGAATTTGCGCATATACGGAAACTGGACATATACGGAAGATGTGCGCGTCTTCCGTATATGCACCGTTTCCGTATATGCGCAATTTCAAGATATGGAATTTGTACACATCTTCGTTTATGCTTCTGCATCGTATATGCGCAAATTCCATATACATAAATTTCGCATATACGGAAACTGTGCATATACGGAAGATGTGCGCATATACGGAAACTGGGCATATACGGAAGATATGCACAAATCTTTCGTATATGCCCAGTTTTTGTATATGCGTAATTTTTGTATATTGAATTTGCGCGTATACGATGCAGATACATGAACTTTCCTATATGTGCATATCATCCGTATATGCACGTCGTTCATGTATATTCCTTTATGTTATAGAAATTGCGCATATACGGAAACTGTGCATATACGGAAGATGTGCGCATATACAGAAACTGCCGCATATACGGAAGATATGCGCGTGTCTTCCGTATATCCCTAACTTTCCTGTATGTGCATATCTTCCGTATATGTACGTCGTTCATGAATCTTCGTTTATGTTACAGAAACTGCGCATATACGGAAACTGTGCATATACGGAAGATGTGCGCATATATGGAAACTGGGCATATACGGAAGACATGCGCATCGTATATGCATAAAATTCATATACATAAATTGCGCATATAAGGAAACTATGCATAAATGGAAGATGTACGTATATACGGAAACTGGGCATATACAGAAGATGTGTGCGTGTCTTCCGTATATGCACAATTTCTGTATATGCGCAATTTCTGTATATGGAATTTGTACAAATCTTCGTTTATGATTCTACATCGTATATGTGCAAATTCCATATACATAAATTGCGTATATACGAAAAACTGGGCATATACGGAAGATGTGCGCATATACGGAAACTGGGCATATACGGAAAATATGCACAAATCTTCCGTATATGCCCAGTTTCCATATATGTGTAATATCTGTATATTGAATTTGCGCGTATACGATGCAGATACATGAACTTTGCTGTATGTGCATATCATCCGTATATGCACGTCGTTCATGTATATTCCTTTATGTTACAGAAACTGCGCATATACGGAAACTGTGCCTATACAGAAGATGTGCGCATACACGGAAACTGGGCATATACGGAAAATATGCGTGTGTCTTCCGTATATCCCTAACTTTCCTGTATGTGCATATCTTCCGTATATGTACGTCGTTCATGCATCTTCGTTTATGTTACAGAAACTGCGGATATACGGAAATTGTGCATATACGAAAGATGTGCGCATATACGGAAACTGGGCATATACGGAAAACATGCGCATCGTATATGCGCAAATTTCATATACATAAATTGCGCATATACGGAAACTGTGCATATATGGAAGATGTGCGCATATACGGAAACTGGGCATATACAGAAGATGTGTGCGTGTCTTCCGTATATGCACAATTTCCGTATATGTGCAATTTCTGTATATGGAATTTGTACACATCTTCGTTTATGCTTCTACATCGTATATGCGCAAATTCCATATACATAAATTACGCATATATGAAAACTGGGTATATACGGAAGATGTGCACACATATGGAAACTAGGCATATACGGAACATATTCACAAATCTTCCGTATATTCCAGTTTCCGTATATGCGCAATTTCTGTATATTGAATTTGCGCGTATACGGAAACTAGGCATATATGGAAACTAGGCATATACGGAAGATGTGCGCGTCTTCCGTATATGCACCGTTTCCGTATATGCGCAATTTCAAGATATGGAATTTGTACACATCTTCGTTATTTCTTCTGCATCGTATATGCGCAAATTTTGTATACATAAGTTGCGCATATACGGAAACTGTGCATATACGAAGATGTGTACAAATATGCATATTTCTACAAATCTTCCGTATATGCCTAGTTTCCGTAAATGCCCAGTTTCCGGAAGATTTGTACAAATATGCATATTTCTACAAATCTTCTGTATATGCACAGTTTCCGTATATGCCCAGTTTCCGGAAGGTTTGTATACTGGGCATATACAGAAACTGTGCATATTTGTACAAATATGCATATACAGAAGATTTGTACAAATATGGACAGTTTCCGTATATGCCTAGTTTCCGGAAGATTTGTATACAAAGATGTGTACAAATCTTCCGTATATGCGCACTTTGGATGTGTACAAATATGCATATACGAAGATGTGTACAAATCTTCCGTATATGCACAGTTTTCGTATATGCGCAATTTATGTATATGGAATTTGCGCATATACGATGCAGAAGCAATAACGAAGATGTGTACAAATTCCATATCTTGAAATTGTGCATATACGGAAACGGTGCATATACGGAAGACGCGCACATCTTCCGTATATGCCCAGTTTCCATATACGCGCAAATTCAATATACAGAAATTGCGCATTACGGAAACTGGGCATATACGGAAGATTTGTGCATATCTTCCGTATATGCCCAATTTTCGTATATGTGCACATCTTCCGTATATGCCCAGTTTTCATATATGCGCAATTTATGTATATGGAATTTGCGCATATACGATGTAGAAGCATAAACGAAGATGTATACAAATTCCATATACAGAAATTGCGCATATACGGAAACTGTGCATATACGAAAGACACGCACACATCTTCCGTATATGCCCAGTTTCCATATATGCGCACATCTTCCATATATGCACAGTTTCCGTATATGCGCAATTTATGTATATGAAATTTGCGCATATACGATGCGCATGTCTTTCGTATATGCCCAGTTTCCATATATGCGCACATCTTCCGTATATGCACAGTTTCTGTATATGCGCAGTTTCTGTAACATAAATGAAGATGCATGAACGACGTGCATATACGGAAGATATGCACATATAGGAAAGTTAGGGATATACGGAAGACACGCGCATATCTTTCGTATATGCCCAGTTTCCGTATATGCGCACATCTTCTGTATATGCACAGTTTTCGTATATGCGCAGTTTCTGTAACATAAATGAATATACATGAACGACGTGCATATACGGATGATATGCACATACAGGAAAGTTCATATATCTGCATCGTATACGCGCAAATTCAATATACAGAAATTACGCATATACGGAAACTGGGCATATACGAAAGATTTGTGCATATCTTCCGTATATGCCCAGTTTCCGTATATGCGCACATCTTCCGTATATGCCCATTTTTCATATATGCGCAATTTATGTAGATGGAATTTGCGCATATACGATGTAGAAGCATAAACGAAGATGTGTACAAATTCCATATACAGAAATTGCGCATATACGGAAGACACGCACACATCTTCTGTATATGCCTAGTTTCCGTATATGCGCACATCTTCCATATATGCACAGTTTATTTATATGCGCAATTTATTTATATGAAATTTACGCATATACGATGCGCATGTCTTCCGTATATGCCTAGTTTTCGTATATGCGGACATCTTCCGTATATGCACAGTTTCCGTATATGCGTAGTTTCTGTAACATAAACGAAGATGCATGAACGACGTGCATATACGGAAGATATGCACATACAGGAAAGTTAGGGATATACGGAAGGCACGCACATATCTTCCGTATATGCGCAGTTTCCGTATATGCGCACATCTTCCGTATATGCATAGTTTCCGTATATGCGCAGTTTCTGTAACATAAAGGAATATACATGAACGACGTGCATATACGGATAATATGCACATACAGGAAAGTTCATGTATCTGCATCGTATACGCGCAAATTCAATATACAGAAATTACGCATATACGAAAACTGGACATATACGAAAGATTTGTGCATATCTTCCGTATATGCCCAGTTTCCGTATATGCGCACATCTTCCGTATATGCCCAGTTTCCGTATATGCGCACATCTTCCGTATATGCACAGTCTTCGTATATGCGCAATTTATGTATATGGAATTTGCGCATATACGATGCAGAAGCATAAACGAAGATGTGTACAAATTCCATATCTTGAAATTGCGCATATACGAAAACGGTGCATATACGAAAGACGCGCACATCTTCCGTATATGCCCAGTTTCCATATATGCACAAATTCCATATACATAAATTGCGCATATATGGAAACTGTGCATATATGGAAGATGTGCGCATATACGGAAACTGAGCATATACAAAAGATGTGCGCATATACAGAAACTGAGCATATACGAAAGATGTGCGCATATACGGAAACTGGGCATATACGGAAGATATGCGCGTGTCTTCCGTATATGCAAGTTTCCGTATATGCACAATTTCAGTATATGGAATTTGCGCATCTGCGATGCAGATACATGAACGACGTGCATATACAGAACATATGCACATACAGGAAAGTTAGGGATATACGGAAGACATGCGCATATCTTCCGTATATGCACAGTTTCCGTATATGCGCATGTCTTCCGTATATGTCCAGTTTCCATATATGCGCACATTTTCCGTATATACACAGTTTCATTATATGCGCAATTTATGTATATGGAATTTGCGCATATACGATGCATAAGCATAAACAAAGATGTGTACAAATTCCACACGACAACCTCCATACATGCATAATTTCCATATATGCACGTCTTCTGTATATGTGTATATCTTCCATATATACATAAGATACAGAAGATGTGTGCATATACAAAATATGTGCACATATGGAGGTTTTCGTATATGCATATTAAGGAAGTTGTGCATATATAGAAGATGTGTGCATATACAAAATATGTGCATATATGGAAGTTGTCGTATATGCATATTAAGGAAATTGTACAATGTTTTTGTATATGTGCATATACAAAATATGTGCATATATGGAAGTTGTCGTATATGCATATTAAGTAAATTGTACAATGTTTTTGTATATGTGCATATATAGAAGAGATGTGCATATACGAAAGTTGCACATATACATAAGATATATGCATATATGGAAGTTGTGCATATACGAAAGATGTGCATATATGGAAGATATATGCATATACGGAAGTTGTGTATAACTTTAGCCTCTGTATAGGCATAGCTTCCATATATTCACATATATTTAATTTCTATGTATGTGCATATATTTAGTATATGCACAAAGATATCTTTAGTATATGCACATATATGGAAATTGCGCATATACAGTGGCTAAAGTTGTGCATAAATTATGTATATATGCATCTTCCATTTATGCACAACTTCTATATATGTGCATCTATTGTATATGCACAACTTCCATATATGTGCATATATAGAAGTTTTGCATATACAAAAGTTGTACAAAACTTCAACCTCTATATATTGGCAACCTCCATATATGTGCAACTTCAACCTCTGTATATACACAACCTCCGTATATGCACAAATTTTAACATTTTATAGATGACTCTTGGACTTCCACTTTTCATTAGATTTATGATATATTGAAATTACATAATCCATGAATGATGTGGAAAATGATGACTCATATACATCTTGACATGACACCTTGACGAGACGTGACATGACATTGATGACATAGACCGCATGATGATATGACAATTACTAGTCATTCTTTCTGTTGTTGTCTTCATGTCTTCTTGAAAGATAGTACATGTTCTTCTTCTTCTTCCTCCATAGGGCTTGAAGGTAGGGACTCTTCAATGTGATCTTGATCTCTAGCTGTTGCCACAATTTGGTGTCCCTTTGTCTTTTTTGATTGATCAACTTGTTTTTGCAGCTACAAAGGTGTCTTCTAGCATGGTCTCCTTCTTTATCTCCTTCATCATCATCTTGTCACAAAATTATATAATACCTACAACTGAAATCCACTCATAACAAGATGACATCAATCCAATAAGGCCCTAGTCTAACATGCTTCATGAAAACCATTAACTGAGCTAGAACCAAGTGATAGGTTGAGACACTAGATCAAGGATTATGCAGTTGCGTAGATCAGGAGGTCCAGGTCTAGGACTGAGCCTTGATACTATGCAATGAACAGTTTAGGCTGGCCAGGGGAAGACAATTACGCAGTTGAGGAGGTCATGCAGTAAGGATGGAGGCTTGAGGCTTCAAGTTTCCGACTGGATAATTCTTGACGAACAGTGGCTAAGGGATTACGTAGTTGCACAGTTCAAGTGGTCAAGGTTGAGGCTTTTTTCTTAAGACTCTACAATGCACAGGGGAAGGTGACTGAAAGGCAGGGATCGTGCAGTTCCGGAGCTTAAGGGTTAGGGTTGAGCACTGAGACAACGCAATGAATAGCTTTGGAAGGAAAAATCTAAGAATTAAGGTGTGAGCTTGAGGACTTATACTATGTAGTTCAAGAAGGTTGAGTGAGATCAGGTTGCTCAAGAATTTACTTATCCGAATTTAGCTAAGTGTGGTATCAATAAATCCAAAGTGAAAAAAGAGAAAACTTGAGCATGATCACACACTTATAATAGTTGATGACACAACATTGATCACCCAGAACACATGAACAACATACTTCCATTAGTGCAACAACATAACATAGAAATGCCTATCCAAACTTTCCCTTTGTGGCTCTTAACATAGAAGGAATGCCTTCCATGTGAGACATGTAGATGAAACATCCTACATATTGAACATGTGGAATTGAAGTTGACATGATGACATTGAGTAAGAGTCTTATTTTATACGTGTTTTTTCAGGGAACAAAACAAGATTGCTTGGTCCTAGGTCATGGTCATCAAGTTGTAATCCAATTCCAAATTGGAGTGATTAACTCACTCTAC
>APFE030171998.1:0-17743 GCA_000404065.3 Pinus taeda
TTAAGAATATAAGCAGAAATGGCCAAGAGATAAAAGTACTATTTATGACTAATCCTACTCATAAGCTTCAAGCAAAAATAATTTATCTCTACTTGTTCTAACATCTACTAAGAGTACAAAGTGCAACATCAGTAGCAGACATCAAATGCAAACATTAATAAATCTCGATCCATCCATTCATGAAAACCTCCTCTGAGGGTGCAGAAGTGCATGTTTCGAGGACAAGTTCTTGACAAATTTCTGGACCCTTCTCTAAATGCATGAGAAGGGTTAAAATACTACTTCCTAATTCTAGTAATAGTGTCTTTACAAAATTTAGGATGCAGTTTTCAAATGACCGTCCTTTTTCTAATCTAATTTAAAAGAAAAAGCAAATTTCTAAAATAAGGCTACTTCTGAAATTGGTCCTTAAAGTTGCAAGTGTTCATCATGGGCTTGAGAAGAGTCAGTTGGCTGACTTCTGCGCTGAGCTGGGCTGCGAAAACAGAATCTATGAGAGTTGGCACTACTTTTTCGGCTGCGTTTATGATGCATTTCACAGTCATCCATTGACTATGCGCCTTGACCAAGTATGCTCAGTAACACTCCAAATTTAACCTATTCAATGCCTGGATCGCTTTTCCCTTTTCCTGCACCTTCTTCTTCCATTTTGCTTCCAGTCGTAGTTTATTTGGTAGGTACCCTGGGGTGGTCTCTTTGATTAAGTTGGCCCTATGTAAATTCTCATTTACACAGTCGATAAGAATGTTTTCTTGCGTGGCCGCTGTCTCCGCTGCTTGTTCTGCCTTCCTTATTTGATCGTCCCATTTATTAAACAGCAATTATTTATGACTCTTGTTTATTCTGGGTGCACTTGCTCTTTTCCCTTCCTCTTCATCCTGCCAGCTAAGTATTCCGTCACTCGTCTGCCACTCTGATCATAGTCACTTCGCAAGTGCGCCACTTGATTGGTGATTTTATCGCTCAGCTCGCAATAGTGACTCCACTGTGATATCTTACATCCCAACTCTTCCTATTGCTACAGAAGTTGCTCATTTAAGTCAATAGATTCTGAAATAAATTCGGCAAGCTTAGGCTCATTTTTATGTATTTCTTGTAAAATTTGCAATTGCTTTCCTTTCTCGTCTAGACTTCTTTGATAGCCTATCTGCATCTGTTGAAAGTCTTCCTTCAACTTCTCGAGCTGTTTGGAAGCTTCAATACTAGCATTGGGTTGTTGCAACTGTCGTTGTAGTAGCTGTATTTGATCTTCTTGTTCTTTCAACAGTTGCTGAACTTCCGATGCCTTGTCAATAGTTGCAGAAGCATATGCTCCTGTGATCTGAGACAACTTAGTGAGATTTTCAGTTGGGTTATTGTTGGGGTCTTTCCATAAGACGTCCAAATGTTCAGCATCTTGTGACAGTGTATTTTCTAGTTTTATTTTCTTCCTCTGTCTACTTACAACTGCTTTATGTTGGGGACTATAGAATACATCCAGTGGAGGAATTTCTTCTACATTAAGTAGAAGCTCAGGAGGTGGAGCGATAGGACTCTGCTCTGTTTCTGTGACACTGTTGACTATGGTCGAAACCACTTCTTGAGCTACCTGTGTATTGTTCACAGGTGTTCTTGGGGCTTGCCCTTCAAGACTGATCATCTCGTTGAAGGTTTCCCATTCTTTGTCTAGTTCTATTGTGACGAGTGGCGCTTTAATGATGGGAGGGGGGACATCTCTTTGCGGGGAGGCAATAACTTGCTGTTGCGACATTGCACTTGACTGAGTTGTATCTTTAGTTGTTTCTTCGCTTTTTTCTTGGTCACTTCCAGACCCTTTAGAATGTTCAGGCACTCCTTGCGCAGTGTTAGATTTAGATCTGGAAGTGCTAGAGTTTCCAGTGAGGCTAACGCTTGGAGTTGGTTCTCTGGCAGGCAGTCGCAACTTCTCTAGAGGAACACTGGCCATCCTTATTTCCCTGTATAACATGAATCTTTGGAGGTCATCTGGAGACAACTTCGACAGAGCTTCCCACAAAATTTCCTGGAGTGAGCTTCTACTCTGAAACAAATCATCAAACAAATCTTTCTTTCCAATGAATACTTTTATTTTGACGTTCGTTGTGAAATCGTGGGCAACATTATTTGGGTCAAATGGCCTTGCTGGGAATTTAAATAATTGTAGACACGTCACATTCTCCACTTTGGTGAAAGTGTGTCCTACATCGAACAATGAGAAGGCCCCACAAGCTACAGGAAACTGAGGCCATATGGCCTTCTTTTTGTCTTTTAGGTCTTTGGGCAGGCCGCCTTCTGAACAAGTTTGATATGCAATTTCCCGAGCCAAAAGTTTATCGGGGATATATAGAGGTAGGACATGTGGAGGTACAGTTCTTCCAAACACTCTAATGTAGGTGAACCATTCTTCCCCGAACCATCTTGCGATGGAGATGATGTCTATCTGTGCCTCGGGTGAGCACCTCGGGAGGTCTTCATCATACATCATTCTATACAAGGGTAAGATAAGCCCGTGACAAATCTGGTAGAAGTGTGGGACGAACTGGGAATCCCATAACATCTTATGATAAACATGGATAAGTAATGGGTCATGGGTAGTCCATTTCCAACCCATGGTGGGAAATTTAGACACATAACAAATAGAATCCATAACATATGCAGACAGATAAAAAGGAGGATAGATCCTTTGAGACAAGGATATTTTAGACCGGTAATTCATAGCAGCCTTGTATAGATTATCAAAAAAGATCTTGGCCCAATCCATAATATCGGCATTTGTGGCAGCCTCTATTAATGGTAGCCATTCAGATGAAAATTTATTGATATTCGACATCCCAAATAAACTACAAAGCATGGCCGTAGCAAAACAATATGGAGAGGTGAGGGAACCAGTGCTGTACATACTGTTTTTCCCCTTTTGAGCGGCTCCTCTTTTCTGGACCAATCTTTGGTGGTCTCTGCTAGGTTTGGGTTCTCTGCCGCAAATTTCTTAATGAATTGTGCATTATAAGTCGCCTGCGGTTCAGGAAGATGATACATAAGCTTTAAATCTTGCGCGGCGTATGATCCTATGAGCCCATGTCCTTGAACCTTGAATTGTCTATTGTTCATCTCTGCATTGTCAAGTATCCACTTGATCATATCCGTATATGGTAGAATTTTGGGCCTTGCTGCTATCTAGTGAAGAAATGAACATGCTAGCTCCTCTAAGGATGCCTCGGAAGAGCGTTGTGAGCCCGCGACAGTATCAACCTTCATTACTCTAGGATTTTCTTCTTCAAGCAGCCTGTACATGCTTTCCCATGTCGATATCCCTGCGTCTCTGTTATAGGCTGTGTCTGTATACAAAGGCGCCATCTCCTTCATATTTTCCTTCACCTCAGAGCCTTGAGCTTTATATTTCTTTCCCATCTGCTCCTGCGTTTGGCTTTGAATCGTCTTAGCTCTTCGTTCCTGCAGATTGCGAGTGAAATGGAAATGACTGATTAAGAAAGGTGATGGGAGAGTTTTAAATGCAACAGATATATCAAATATGCCACTGTATGTGAAGTAATTCTTTACAAAAGCACGTGTCTTCATTTCATTTAATAACTAACAACTAATTCATTTACTATCATTAAAAGCGCATGATCTTGAGTCAGATTTTGGTAAGTGGCTTTTCTTTGAATGGCATGCCCGAAGGATTCGTGATGAAGTGATTTATGATTTGCTTATGTAACATCGCAGATTGCGCCATCGCAGATCGCACCATCGCAGATTGCACCATCGCAGATTGCACCATCACAGCGATCGCAACATCACAGGTCGCACCATCGCAACGATCGCAACATCGCAGATCGCAGAAGTTTGATGTTTGCCAAATATTGCCAGTTCAGTTTTGCGATATGTGATCTTGCGATCAGTTTTATCACAGATCAATAAATCTTGAAGTTTTTTCCTTATGAGTATTACTTCATTGTGATGCGATGTTATGCTTAACACGAGGGTCTTGCGCATACTGATATTATAGAGAAATGGAGGTATTTCCTATCTTTTTTGCAACACGATTTTAAAGATATTTCTCTTATCGTAGACTTAGGTTAAAAATATTCAAAAGGCCTTTCTAAGTTTACGATGGTAACCTTATTTTGAAGAAAGGGAACTCTTGCTTTTTTCTTAAAAATTTAACTAAGGGTCCCCATTCATTTAGTATTTTGGACAACACTTAAATGAGTAAGGGGGGGTTTTGCTGGCCACAACAGGACACTACAAAGTACGTTGTAGATCATAAGCTAGGCTATCACAGGGATACCATGTCCATCCACTCCACCTCTGCCTCACACACCTACACCTTCACCTCCACCTCCACCTCCATCATTTAACATGGAAAAAATGATGAAGATTCTTGTATTTAGGGGTTTGGGGACAAAAGACCCCAGGAAATTTTGGTTTGTCATGGATGCTCTATGGAAGGCACAATAGATCACGGATGACAATATCAAGAAAATGCAGCGAGTCACCGTGTTATAGAAAAGTGCATTGACTTGGTACATTAAGTTTTTCTCAGGTAAACCCAACGCAACTATGCTAGAAACCCAACAAGCGCTAAATAGCAAGTTTAAGAAGCCCTAATATCAAGGCTAGTTTGTGACAGACTTTAAGGAAATTCAACAGAGGTTAAACAAGTTTGCATGGGACTTTAATCAAATATTGAAGTGTCTGATTCAATAGGCTAAGATGAGGATTACAGATGATCAACATAGAGACTAGTACACCACTTTGCTCCTACCTCATCTAAGATTACCACTGTCACAATAGAAAATAGGAACGCAAGCTGAAGCCTTGGAGATCACCATGATATTGGAGGTCTCAGTAGTGCAGGATACAAATTTAGGGGTACAATAGATTCAGTCACAACTAGCAAGTTTGCACATGGAGTTATAGAGCCTTAAGAAGGGAAAGGAAGTCTAGCCTAAAGTGCACGTGGAATTTTGTTGCCTGAAGTGTAAAGGCCATGGTCATGATAAGGACCATTATCGAGTGTATTTGAATTAAATTATTGGGGGAGGTCCTGTCCCTCTGAAACCAGAAAGCACCACTATGCCAAGCACGGGGGTATCCCTATGGTCTGCTATTTGTCAAATATCTAGGAAGCATGTGACTAATAACTGTCATCTCCTCTTGAAGTTTGTGCAAACTCCACAATATTTGTCTTGCACTTTTTGTAAATTGGTTGGGCATGATGAGCGCAATTGTCGCATCTATGAATTGATGATGGAGCGAACCCCTACATATAGAATGTATTTGGAAAATCAGCCTCAGGATTAAGGTACCGACGTAGCATGTGGAGGATTCCAAGGCCGAGGAAGAGGATGAGGAGGAGGGGCTGGAAGGGGTTACAGACAAGTTATTTGTTACAATTGTGGAGAGGTAGGTCATTTCGCACTCGACTATGAAAATCCAACGCACCCCTCCTGTCAGTATTGTCAGCAGTTTGACCATGTTATAGAAGATTTCCAAATACTAATAGAAAAGATGCAAGGAAAGAAAGCTCAAACACCTATGAAGAATATCCAAATGATGATAGAAGAGCCTGGTGAAGAAGAGCCTAGCATTAATATTGTGGCGTGAACCGGTATTGCCACTGGAGAAGATAAAGGAAAGTAGCCGGAGGCTGAAGGATGGGTATGCAAGGTTCCTAAGAAGGAAGTTGTATTCGATCTAATTCATGCCAAGAAAACCTTTATAGAAGCTAAAAAGAGATTCTCCAAATCCTCTACCTCTGGAAGTTAGAAGAAGTTTGGCGAAAAAAATGGTGTGTAGGACGTAGATCCTTCATTGTTAGCAACCTTTCTGAAGACTTCCATGAAGATTTTATAGCATAGAAATGTGGTATAAGGGCTCCAAGAGTTTATTGATAATTGTACGAGTAAGATTATGACTCCTCCAGAACAATGCACAATACGAAAACTAGGCAAAAGCAAGAACCAAACAATTCATGAGATGTGACTAACTGCATAGATTGGAGAGTATGAAATGGATCAGGTGATTCTCAATCTAGGGTTTGATGTAAATTTTCTACCAAAACAAAATTGTGAAAGAATGGGAAGACCTTCACTGCACTTGTCTCCTGTCCAACTACGCATGGGAAATCAGCAAAATATCATTCCTATGGGACACCTGTATGAGGTCACGGTAGATATTGAAGGAGAGAGTGCCCTATCTGACTTTGAAGTGATAGAGATAGTGGATGCTAGTAACCCTTACCCTATGAAACTAGGCATTGATTGGGCCTTTAATATGGATGTGATTATTGAACTTAAGAATCGCAGAATTTCGTTCAAAAGAAAGGAGCTATGAGTCATTGTTTCATTGGATCCAACTAAATGTGCATGATATACGGAACTAATCTGTGATTATTAAGAAGAGGACTATCTGGATTAGATCTATAAGGTCATTGTATGTGATCAGGACTGAATCAATCCTACAACAGATATATGGATCACTTGGGATAGGGATAACTCTTGCACTTTAGGTTTCGATGAGGAGCTTGAGCATTGGTAGAACAAATTACATGAATTATATTCGTTGCGCTATAATATGTTGACGAAATCTCTTCGTTGCATATCTACTGAGGTACAAAATCTGCCTTATTATGATGGTTTAGTACATGTTAACTTGTTTTTGGATAAGTTTGAGAGGGATGTTCCAGAAGAGCATCGGTTCCAAGTGCTAGATTTGGCAGTGGGTGCTACGCTTTCCCGTTGATGGGGTACGCATAAGGACAGCTTCACTGATTGGAACGAGTACAGATGAAGGATGAAATTGAGGTTTGGATATGCCAATACCCATATGACATAGAAATACACTAAGAAGGACGATCCACACAAACATTGGGTGCGGTGGACTAAAGCTTGGGGAGAGGAACCTCAAGCTGAATGGGCTCAAATCTTTTGTCACAATTTAGATACCATCCCATTGAACTGGTAATTGGAAATTGAGCTGTGACATGGGATGGATAGATGGGATATCCTAAAGGAAAGTTTCATGTTAACTTTTAACTTTGAAGATGGATTTGAATGTATTTATGAGGTGCTCCAAGAAATAAAAGTTGTGGTCTATAAAATACCTAAGGAATTGATAAAATGGGTTCAACCGGACTGGAATACATAGTTGTGTGATGCGCTGGAATGTTATAATGTCACCATACAAGAAGGCAACAATGACCCTAGAAATATCAATATTCCTTAGTCTGAAGGAAAGCACGAGGTTGAGGAACCCAAATTAGCAATTCTCGATATATCAGAGCCTTTAAAGACTAAATAGGTAAATAGTAGATCAGACGTGCAACCGAAGTTTTCTAAGATAGGAAACTATTGGGATGAGGATATAGTTGATAAGTTTAAGGAACTATTGCACGAATACCAATATTTGTTTCCCACTAAGTTCTTGGATTTGAATGTGATAGTAGGGGATTTGGGAATTATGAATATTACTCTGAAGCAAGACACGAAGCCTATAAAATAGATGCCCTACCGATTGAATCCCAAATATATGCAAAAGGTGCGCAAGGAGTTGGATAAAATGTTGGAGTTTTTGATCGTTGAACTTGTGGAGGAATCAGACTGGGTGAGTCCCATGGTAGTCTAGGAAAAGAAGCAACAAGATGAAATCTAGATATGCGTAGATCTGAGAAGTTAAATGACATGTGTGTCCATGACCCATTTCCAATGCCATTTACAGATGAAGTATTGGAGAATGTTGGAGGATAGGAAGCCTACTCATTCACTAATGGGTTCTTGAGATACCATTAGATCAATATCCCAGCAAAGGATCATAGCAATACCACCTTCACCACTAAATGGGATGTTTTCAATACATGGTTATGTTGTTTGGATTGAAGAATGTGCCTGCAATATTTTCAAGAGTAGTAATTGCAGTGTTTAGGGAATTTATCCACAAGTTATTAGAAGTATACTTTGATGATTGGATCATATTTGGATTGGTAAAGGCCATTGTGCTAATTTTCAGCTTATGTTGGATACCTGTCAAAGACATCATATTTCCCTTAATCTAAAAAAGTTCATATTCTGCGTATCCTATAGAATATTGTTGGGTCATGTGATTTGCAAGTAGGGTTTGATGGTAGAAACTACCAAGATATTTGTTATTGTTAATTTGGAGGCCCTGAAGAATGTAAAATAGCTACGTGCAATGTTGGGCCATATAGGACATTATAGAAAGTTTATTAAGGCATATGTGAAAATAATTGCACCAATGGAGAGATTGTTGAAGAATTTGCTGGGATGATGATTGCCAAAGAAGTTTAGACATTTTGAAGGATAAAATGGTCAACACACCCATTCTGTTGTTACCAGATTGGAAAAAGGAGTTTCATGTTCATGTGGGCGCATCTTGTATTGTTGTAGGTGCGGTGCTGACCCAACTGGGCGAAGACGATATTGATCATCCTATAGCATTTGCAAGTAGTAAATTATCAAAGGTAGAGAAAAACTACTCAACTACAGAGCACAAAGGATTTACAATGGTGTACGCGCTACATAAATTTTGGCACTATATGTTAGGTGCACACTTCAAAATGTATACAAACCATTTTTCTCTAAAATATTTAGTCAATAAGCTAGTGTTGGTGGGGGGAGATTTGCATATCATTGTCGCTATTCTAGGAGTATGATTTTGAGATGACTATGAAGCCTAGACACTTGAATGCTGGTTCTGATCACCTATCCCGAATTGAGACTAGTGATGAGCCTACAAGTTTGGAATAAGGGTTACCTGATGCACAACTCTTTGTTGTTCATGTCGCAGATGATCACTCTGCCGATATAATCCATCTTTTTTCTATATGAACGAGTAAGTCTACGGAGGATACCATCACATAGACAACAACAACATAAAAACAGAAGGAAGCATAGAAGGTTTCCACCCTGGAGAAATTTTTGTAGCAGAAAGAGGTTACTAGTAGGGAAAAGGAAGCAATTGACAAAGATCGAACAACTTAGGAAACAACAATGTCGCAAGCCACCATCGACATTGAGTCTGATACACAACACACACTAGAACAGTAAGGGACAGAAGAGGGAGGGTGTGCAGAGTTGGAAACCACCTTCATGGTAAGGAAACGAATATAGCATACATCCACAAGGCCATGGAAGAAACAAAAGTTTGATAGATCCATCCACGTCACCCCGTTAGTCCTTACTGAAGGGGCCTTGGATAAGATTGGAGATATGGTCTTGGATATCATGTCTAAATTATGGAGTAATTTTGAATACCAATACCAGTAGACATTGGGAAAGGTTCAGAACGATCTATGTGAGTTGTAGATATAGACAGGCAGGTTACAAGCGAGCATAGTTCAAGTGAGCAAAATACAAGTGATACTACGTCAAGTGAGTGCAACAGTTTTGGACACAAATAAAACCTTGGATCTCCATGTCATTCTGTTGCATGATGGAGCCCTGTGCTCCGAAAGAAAAGAGGCCAACGCCCAGTTATTATAGATCAAGATTCTAGGCCTAAACCTCATGACACTCCCTATCCAAACCCTACATGAGATGCACCAAGCTGTATGTAATGAGTTGTGGGTTAGGGAATAGCATGCACTACTGGTTATTAGTGAAGTAAAAGTGAACAAAAACTAGATATTTGAAGAATAGCCACAAGCATTGAAGGAGAAAGAAGAAATCACTATGTGCAGCTAGCAATTAGAAGTAGTGATTACATAGGCTTGCAATGAGTTGGAAAAACTTAACATTTCGATTGAAACAACTTCTATAGAAAGATCAAAAAGCTGGTCACAACAATAAAAGATTCCAAGGATGAAATTAGCTGAGTTTGGTTTGAAATACAACTACATATATTAGAGCTGCAATTGCAGCTGCAATCTACAACTCCCCCAGAGGTTTGAGAGTAGCGCGAAGCTGCTATCAAAGAGGGAATGGCCACATTAGAAGAAGTAGTTAACAATTTCACCTTGCAATTCGAGCAAGCCATGGAGGTATGGAAATCACTGCAGGAAGACCCCAGTTTCCAGAATATTGGCGCGAACTTCAGAGAAAAATAGAGGTAGCTCAATGAGATTGAATCGACTGCGTGACCATTGGCACTAGTGCAACGATTCACGAGATTGTAGGAAGGAAAACAACTCTAGAATGAAATTGATGAGCTGCACTGCAAAAAAGAAATTATCACCACATGAACTCAAACTTGGACAGAGGAGGCTAGCCAGCTCACTCTATTAGTCCAAAGAAAACTTAAGGGCATGTAGCAAACTCACATGACCATGGGCCTTGCATTAGAAGGCCTAACTACAAAAAAATTGGTTGAAGAAGTGCAGCAGGCTGCTACGCAGGGAACAACTGATCTATAGGTTTTGAAGTTGGAGTTCTGCAAACTCTAAGTAGCGATTGAAGCACCAGCTGAGTGACTCGAGGACGAGTCATGAAATTATGTTGGGTTCTTGTTGCGTTAGGGTCCTTAGGGTCAAATTTTAATATTTACATTTTTTATAATGTAAAGTCTCTACGATTTGTGGAAGCTGAGCATGAAGATAAAAAGAGTAAAAGGGGCTCTAATCCCTTAGTTTGTTAGGAGATAAGAAGTTTTGAGACCTGCCCATGGTCCGCAGACCATGGTATTGTAAAAGAAAAGGATATAAATAGAAGAGTCATAGCGAGTCTAGAAAATAAACTAAGATTAGAAGATCATTTTTTGGGCAAGTAAGCTAATGTAGGAAAGTTTGCTTCATGTACTTAGGTGAAGGGGAAGGCTCTTGCAGCAAAGTGTGCAAAGACCTTGGTAAGTCTACAAGATGAGTGCGCGGGTCCCTACAGTTGAGTGTGCAGGGAAGAAGAGTCTGTACTTTGAAAGAATACATCTAATAAAGATAGTTATGATCCATAATTTGTGCATCCGCATATCTGTATTTACTTCTTCAATTTCTATGTTTCCTCTTTATATTTGGAATTATATGAAGAAATTTTTATCTAATGTGCAAAATCAGTAGATCAGTATAATTTATACATGTTTTGACCATTTTATAACCTTCGCGAAGGTATAATTGTTGTTTATGAGAATTGTCGTAATTATCTATTCCATAAAGGTTAGGGTTCACAAAGATAGAAGTAAGTCCTAGAAGCCGTAGGAACCCATAACACAAACCTTTGGATGTAGAAACCTGGTTCTGCCATCCCCAATACTACTTCGGGTAAGACTGCAGCCTATGCTATGCGGGTTGTTTCCGAAAGGGAAAATAATTTAGGGTCTTTTTGGTTATTGCTGTTAAATTTGGACCTCAATCACGGCCCATTAACCCAACACCCTATATTCCTCAACCATGCAATTATTAGTTTCTTTCTCTCAAAATCCTTACCTAGTGCCTGATCATAGTGAACATCTTCCATGATAAAGCAAAGGTATAATATGTGTTTTTCGAAGTAACTTGTCTTGAGTGGAGTTCCTTTGGATGTATTATCATCTCCACATTGAAGGGTGATGCTAAATGGAGGTTATCAAAAATTTACTTGAAATGACAATTTACGTAGGCTCCAAAATTGAGATAGGAAAAAAACATTGGAGTGTCATTGTCACAATGGAAACACCACTTCAAGGCAACACCACTTTAGTTGCAAATATGTCTTTCTTGATCAACCACTTAGGAATATTAAGATGCTTGGCATCCCAATATTGCATCAAATCTATAGCTTTTCCTATAACCTTGAGAAACTTTAGGATCTCTTGATACTTCTTTTGGATTTTTACCAAGGGTTTCATCACATCATGCAAGAGAGTCATCTCATTGTATAGTTGCTTCATGGGGTCTTCCATTGGCTTCAATTATTCAAATATGGCTATCCATAGCTCTTCTGTGTTAATACTGGTAGAAGACAAATGTTGGTTCTTTTTGGAAGGATGATTAACCTCTTGTTTTGCAACAAATAGATATTTTCAAAATTGCACATTCTCACTAAATGATTTCTTAGGGATTCTTCCTAGTATCATATGTTATCACTTTCTCTGTGGCTATGGAGACTAGTTGGAGAGGATCATTGGGAAAGTACCTCTACCTTTCTTCTACAATCCTCTTCTTTAGTTAGTTAAAGGTAAATCTAGATACATCCATATCCCTATCATTAGGTGGAGGAACAATTCCCATTTTTCTAGATGGGAGATGGTCACTAGTGAGAGGAGGTTATGGCTAAGTGATGGGTTCATCTGTAATTGGTTCAATCCCATCCTCCTCCTCTAGCACTACTTCCATTTCATGGTCCATCTTTTCTTCCTCCACTTTTTGTGAGGCTTCTTCCTCTTTTCAATTCTTCATTTCCTCTTATTACAACCTCTTCTACTATTCCTATTCTTCTTTTATTTTTGTTTCTTCCTTTGTTTTCTTCTACTGTAAGATTTCCTCTTGGTGTTTTATTTGTATCTCCTCTGCTCTTCTCAGGTCATATTGAATATTCTTTTCTTATTCTTCTTTTTTTAAGTGCTCTTCCTCTCTTTTGTGTTCTTCTTCTTGTTTCTTCTCCTTTTCTAATGTTTTCTCCTCCTCCCTTTATTTCCTTTGCTTCTCTTCCTCAATTTCACCTTTTCACATTGGATCAAACTTGAACTTCTTGTTTCTTTTTGCCACTAGATCATGCTTTAGCCTCTTTCTGGATGATACAATGTCCACCTCAAAAGTTACTTCTTGTTGAATCTCCTACATATGTACATATGGTATCCGAGTAACATAGGAGGTTCCTACCTCATTTCCTAGTTGACTCTTTCTTAATGCGTTGTACCATTTCTTGACCTTCTCGTCTTCTGGAATGGTCGGTCATGTAAATTGTGTCTTAGATGCATGAAAACGTTTCTAGGATCATATATATGAAAGCCCATTGTTATAAGTGAAGATTCTTGATTTACTCAATTTAAGCTTCAGTTTCCTTAAGGCTCCTAACGTCATAAAGTCCAATATATAAAGGAAAAGAGGGCCAAGAAGAATTTTTTTCTTCTATGGATATGTGTAGAAAAACCATCATTCCATTGATAGGAATTCTCTTATAGTACCACCTTATTGGTCACATACCTTGACATAAGGTGGGGGGAAATCTGACACTCAAACACTCTGATGTATGTGCTCTGTGGTGAAGAGAACTAATCTACAGTTTGATAGAGTGCCTCCTTCATGTGATCTGTCATGCAGAGATGTTATATCTCAAAGATCATATTATACAGTACTACCAAGAGTGCTAAGCCAATTTCACATAAACTCCTCTAAAACTATCTTATGACAACAATCTGCAATGGAAGTAGATAGGAAACTTATCTTGAGGGGTCCAGTTCCATTTCATCCCCATTTACTCATAACAAGTGCAGATCCCATCCAACAATTAAGAAGACATATATAATTTTGGTGCTTTTTAGGCTTGTAAAACTATCATGGCCTGGTGTATACTAAGTTGTAGTTCATGAGAGAGGGTGTCAGCCGAGTTGAAGACTTTACTTCTAGAAACAACTAGGTAGATAAACCCAACTCTTCTCAAAGTATTCTGCATTCTTCCATCCATGTGATTTGAAGCATATCACCAAGAAATATTGGTAAACCTTTCTCAAATATCTATTCCTATAAATTTCACTTGATTTCAGGTGAAACTTTGTAGGCTCTTTCCACCATGATTGAGGACTTCCTTGGCATTCAATTTTTCCCAAATCACATAGAAATATGTATTTAAATATTCCTTGGGAGTTACCATATTATAGTAGGAATGTATGTGATGTAGATGGCACGTGGAAATCTCCTTCCCACTTTCACTGTTGAGAACCAGATTCTTGTTATCCATTTGTAGAAAGATCCAGTTGATAGCTTATGGACAAGGTAACACTACGAATATAAAATCCACTCTACATATTATGGCCCTTTTGATATTTATATACACTTCTCTTTCTTCCAATTTTTCTAGGAATTGCTTCTGCATGAAAGCATATTTGATATCCTAACATGAGTCTTTCAAGGATTTATCAATAAAACATTGTGTGTTTGATAAGATTGGAATAATTAGCTTATTGTATTCCACTACCTCCTTAGTAATATTCTCTGAAGTTTACTTTTATATAGATTTTCAAGTGTAGGAGGCATTGTATCAACAGATGATGATAAAGGGATGTATCATGTATTTGTATCTGATACCTTCAAGTGAAAATTTACTAACGAATAACCATAATTAGTTTCTATAAATCCCCTAACTATAAAATGAAAATTATTTAGAAGACAATGTTGAGGGAAATATCTTAGAAATTTGGGAGCACAAGCATATCAAAAGTGAGACGCAATGGCTTAACTAGCCACTAGAAATGCACACTATGCCAAGGAAATGAAGAGGGCACATGTCGAGATCATAGTCAATAGACAAGGCTAAACTGACGCTTAGAACTGTACCATGTGCTCTAGTGAGAGAGAGAGGCTTCTTGGGCGTAGGCCATAGTTGGAGTGATCAAGGAGGGATCACACTATTTCTTGGAAGTACGCACTGTGTCATGGAGCTAAAGGTGGGCACAAGGCATAGTTGCGGTGTGAAGAGATGTCTGAAAGTGGCTTAGAAATGTGTTATGTTCTCTCTATTGAAGCCTTTTCTATTGGGCAAAACTTGAAATCATAAATGGTTCCTATTTTCCAAAAGTGTTCTCTGCTGAAAGACAAGCTAAAAACTACTAAGTGAAGGCCAACGACAAGTCAAGAACACAATAAAAGTTAGAGAGAAGGGTTGCAAGTTTTTATAATTCTTGTCGCAATCATGACTAGAAGGTGAAAGGTCATGGAATGCGAAGATCTAGTAGAAATAACACTTACGGTCCAACAATATGTCACTTGTAGGAGCAAGAATAGATATAAAAGACATTTCATATGCAAAAATATATCAAAATGATGCTAACGAGAAAAAATGCGTAACTAAAAAATACAAAGCAAACAAAAGTGGCACGTTGCAAAACTTACCAAGAATCGGTACACTTGTGACTAAAAATGAAGAAGAGCTCCTTGCGATGAGAAAATGCACTCTGCCCAGAATGAATAATGAGTCTGGCTACTTATAAAGAGAAACAATATTCAAAACAAGATAATGCATGCTCGCCTCTTATCACTTGACGAGTGATTTAGTTAAGCTAAGTGGAGATAGTACCTATTGTCTAGGAGTGCACTCTACATATAAGCAAGGAAGGGCGTATGTGTGATAAATAGAAGGGCACATTAACTAGAAACAAAAGTGTACAACTGCTATGAATAGGGAGTGCACACTCATTGTGGGACAAGAGTGCACCCAACTATGAGAGAGAAGTGTGACCAACTATGAGAGAGAAGTGTGCTCAAGCTCAAGATGGTGTAGTTTCTTCTAATAGTGCATGTGTTGTCACTAGACTTAGAAAGTGTGAGCTATCTAAGAGAAAAAGTTGTGCTTTCCTGCTTTCATGTGGTAAGCATGTCAAGTGAAGAAAGTTAACCCTAAGGCACAAAAATCTAGTGGTTTTCCAATTTGTAGAAAGACGACACATGGACTTCCAAATATAAAGAGATGACACTTAGGAAAATTTGACCTAGGAGGAAGAACAAAACTTAGTGATGTTGAAAGGATATTTTTCACTTAGGAAACATGAACAAATAACTAGACAACACAAGACACCTTGAAACAATACCTCATGAAACATATGTAAGCTCCAAAATTGAACAAGGAAAAATTTTGGAGGGTCGTTGTCACAGCGACAATACCTTATTCTTGTGCTTTCTACATAACTCCATGACTTACCTTCATGGGATCTTTATATAAGGTTTTAATACAAAGACCCAAAATATATAAAGCATGTACATTAACCAAACATGTTATTCCATAAACACTAAGATAAAAGAGAATGTTATTGACACAAACTACTATTAAACCCCCAAATCTACCATTGTGAAGCATTCCAAACACATTAAACCCCATATTTTCTTTGAAAAAAGTAGAATATTAGTTAGAGCACAACATTACTCCTCAAAGTTATGAAGGGAGGAGTGGAAATTAAAAATAACTCTAATAATATCAATCTTGAAGATGGATATAAATTTAACTAACCATAGGCATACATTATTAATCATCTCTATAGCCATATAGAACCATCATAATTCCTACATTTTTTGCATCATGTTTCTAAATGTTTCCCAAGTATCTTCCTTTTGAAACTCTTTTGTGGCATCCTCCTCAACTTTCTTTACTTTTTTGGGGTTTCATTTTCTTGTTTAGTAGCACCACTTACTCATGTTCCTACTTTTTCCTTTTCCATTTCTTCACTTACATATTCTTCATGTATATTTCAATCTTCCTCTTCTACCCAAATTTTTAAATATTTTACCTTTATCCCTTCTAATTTTATGTCTAACAAAATGTACTCTTTAGACCTAATAATTTCACATAATTCTTTTCTAGACCTAAAAATTTTCATTGAGCTTCTCCATTAAATTCCTCATAAACTCATTATTAGTCCTTTATATAAACTATCATCTCCCACCATCACCATTTTTTTTTTTACAGATATCCCTTTAATAATCTTTGTAGCTCACTTTCTCTTCTTTTAAATTTTGTACCTATCTTCATCTTACCATTTTCAACTTTTACTTCTCCCTCCATCCTTAATATTATTATTATATGCTTCACTTTATATTTAAGTAATGAAGTTTTGAAATGGTTAAAAGGTGAATATATGTTAAAGGAAATTCATTCATGAGTCACTATTCTATGATATAAGAACACACCTTTGATCTTTGTTTTCTCAATATACATTTTCTCATGTTTACAAGGAAAAGGAAAAGTGATTGGAATCCAATTAAACTCTCTAAAAATATCCTCGAGAGGTAAGAAGGCACTTAGGAAATAAATAAATCCCTTAAGAGACTAATTACTTATTACTTTCCTAAGCCATGGAGTTAACATTCTCTTAGTTTTTAGTGATGATTTAATTAATATTTCACCTTAAATATGATTTTAGAATTTTTTTTGAATGGTGTATGGTTAGGTTTCTTTCTATGATCAGAAAGTTGTCATGAAATGCATGAAATATTTGTATATCATCTTAGATTTATCTTAACTCTATATCTATCAAGCGCTAAGAGAGATCAAATGTCCTTTCACTCTAAAAGAAGTTTGCACCTCAAAATATTTGGTCCATCTTAAAGAGTTGGTAGTCGTAATTAAGATGGATCCAAGTTGGTTTTATTATTTATTATAATTAATTAATTATAATTTAATTTTTTTAATTTTTTTTTTAAATGTTGGTGGAATCAGTAACATGATAGTTTTGGGTGTCACTGGTTGATACCCATCAACTACTACTATAACCTCGATGTGTGTCATGGGTTGTGTTGTCACAAAACCATGTACTAAGGGCCGCTACTTAGTAAGATCTCATGCAACTATTTCAAACCAGGCTTTTAGCTAGGGATTAGCCTCCCTAACTTGAGAGGGCTCTCTCAAAAATAAACTATTGATTTATCTTTAAGCACAAAGAGGGCTAACTCTTGAAATGAAAATTTATTAAACTTGCTGGTTGGACAGACTGCATAACATTTCTTCCATTGGGCTCATGGAGTCAAACATCTTTTAGTAAACTATTAACTGTTCATTAATAGAAGCCAAGGCATGTAATGTTTAAACATTCAAGACATTCATCAAATAACCATCAACTGATAAGTACACACAGGAAGTCTGAGCACTAGGTGAATTCAGAGTGATTGTGTACC
>APFE030171998.1:23665-39677 GCA_000404065.3 Pinus taeda
TGCTGGAAAAAGGTTACCTGTTCTGATTCCAAGCCAAATTATTTTCGACTCTTCATATTTCAATTCAACATAAGCCAAACTAGCTTTGAAGGTTTCATGTATCCCGTGGCTCTGCCTGACACTGAATTCTGACCTCTATCAGAGTCATTTTCAAAATCACCTATACTAGCATGCAGATAATTTCTGCAAAGGTCCCTTTAAACATCCACAACTTCGTAAATATATACAGAATTATGAGTTCTCTGAAGAAAATGGGATTCTAATTCTAGACAAAGCTGTTAAGACTGTTCTACTTTCTTGATTTCTGCTTGGCAGATAGCCCAGCTTTTAGGGAGATCATAGACGGTTTCATATGCCAGCTGGTATCAAACAGTTCAATAATTGGGTCGGCCAATGTCTCTGACTCTGAATCTGAAACCTTGATTTGCGCTAACACACCTTTTCTTTCATCTGCCTCCTGAGATCTTACTTCTCGTCTTCTGAGATATCTTATCAAAATTTTGATCATCCTTAGATGTAATGGCATCACAGATTTCCGCAGAAGGTTCCTTTTTCCCAAGGAATATATGATCATCAACAGAACCATGTTCAGCGTCATCAAGGGTATCCTCAACAACAGCTTTAGTAGCATTATCGTCTGAGAAAACTTCCTTCACTTCAGCTTCACTGTGTATAAGCATCCACTTAGAGACCATGCTGGCAAAAGGAGTCGCCCCTGCATTAACCACACGTGCAATTGATCTTTCAAGTCAGCTTCATATTTAACCCATAAATCTGTGATCGAACCAACTACTCCCCTAACCGAAAGCTTGTCCACAGTGGTGATTATTATATCTGGTAGTCGCATAGAAAATTCTTCTAGTTTCTGAGCTTTTTCAAACAAGACGGAAACTGATGGTAAATAACTCTCCCTTGATTAATTCTTTGGGGATGTTCGCCACATTTCCTATGGTTTGCACTTCCATATGTAGAAGATCTTCCTCGGGCAGATAATCAACCCGATGCCTTGAATTCCTACCAGCTTGACATCGCTCTTTATTTACATCTGTTCCTGAAATCAACAACCCAACGATATTCTTCTGGAGCAGATTGCAACAGCTGTAGCTTCATTTTGCCTTTTCTCTTAGGGTCGGTTTGATTTAATTTCCACCGTTTTGCCATCAAGGACGTGCTTGTCATCTATAACCTTATCCATGACAGACGTGGCAGCATAAGTCACAAACCCAAATCCCCGAGGCTGGCCCTTCCATAAAGATAAGCAAATATCAATTACATCAAATATAAATTGCCGGAAAAACCTAAATCACCAATTCCACTCTGTGCAATACTGGCAGGTAAGGGAGCACCACTTGCAGCAATTCCATTAGAATTTCCGTGAATAGCAACATTGGATATATCCAACACAGGCCTTCGAGAAACATGACCACAATATGTACACATAAATCTACCACCTGCAGGATTCTGATCTTTGTATGCCGTCAAACAGTTCCTGCACCTGTGCGTGGCCTCTTTCCGCCATTTTGCTGCCTCTAGTGCTGCAACTCTTCTCCTCTCCCTCAAAAGATCACGCCTTTCAAACCTGAATCCCGGCAGCAACATCTGTGACAATGCCCAGAGTATAATCAATGGAATTACCAGCCATGGCATCATCGTTAAAATTCGCCGGGACCACCGCGATGCTACACAGAGTCTACACATTTTCTCGTACACCAAGCGATCAGGAGCAAGTTGAAAATCTTCCAGCACACCACAAATTCATGAACTCTGTTCACAACTTTGATGGACAGTCCCTTTCAATCCCATATCATCCAAGCATTTTGAGGATTTCAATGTTGAATAAACACCTCCATTCCCATCTCGAGCCTTTGTAACTGATATGAAGTTTCCATGATAATCCGCCCTTCCTCTTCAACTTCAAGGGTCTTGCCACAAATAGAATTCTTAGTAGAACTGTTTGGAACCACAGCCAATTTTTTCTCATTCTTCTTCTGAGAAGTTTTAGATGATCTCTTTCCATCTTCCATTCGAGATACAGAACATTCAACCAATGCTTTTGTGGAAGGTAAATTATCTGACAAGGATTTTGAACCAATTTCATTGGGTGTCGTTAATTGCTTGGTGATCCTCTTATTCAAATAAGATTTCCCTTTGTATCCCAAAAGTGGTCCATTAAAATCACAATATGCAGCTACAGCAGTTTCGTAGCGCGCTACGAAACTGCTGTGTGATTTAAAAAACACAGCTTAGAGTCAAAAATTCAACTCTCATGATTTTACCTTTGCTTTAAAATCTTTTCAGTGATAACAGGTTGATACCCACCCTTGAAGATCAAAAGTATCTCTCTATTCTAACTAGCTCAAAAAAGAAAATTAATATAGTAAATATTAGAACGAATTCTCATGAGCTCCATAGTGAAACTGGCCGGTGGGTAGTTCCTAAAACGCCATGGATAGAAAGGATTTGCCATATTTGCGAGAATAGGAGCATCGAGGATGAAAACCACTTCCTCTTAGAATGCCCTGCATACAACCACATTAGATCTCAATTTCACAACCTTTGTTACAATACTGACCTTCCTAGCCTTTTACAATGCCAAAATTATAGTGAGCTTAGGAGGCTTCTCTCCAAGCTTTTTGAGCATAGGAATAAAATCTTAAATCAAAATAATTAATTTATCTTTTTTAGGTCCCATGACCATTATTTGGTCTCAGCGGACGTTAACCATCATCATCATCATCATCAACTACTACTATAAACCTCCAGGTGTTTCAGGTGTTGATAGCCATCAACTACTCCTATAACCTCCATGTAGAATTGCATTGCCCCAACCATGACAAAGAAGCTAGACAAGGATTGAACCAACTGCACAAATGCCTTAGCAATGCAATAGGTCGGTAAGTGGGACTTGTAACTATAATTATCAATTTTATATTTTATATTTTATTTTATTTATTTTAAATTTTATGGTAATTTTGACATGTCAAATGCATGTTTTCTTATAATTATGTTATTTATTTATTTATGTATTTTTATCCAAGAAATTACTTTTTTTTTTTTTTTTTAATTGATCCCACATGTAAACATTTACACGAGTACAACATCTCCCCAAAAGCTTTTTACTTTTAGATTTAAATTTAAAAAGGTGTTATAAAATAAATATTTATAAATTTTGATTTTGAAATAGTTATGGTTTTTGAGCAAGTGATATTGATAAGCCATGGTATTGTAACAAATCCTATTTACAAGTTAATAGTATATATGGCAAAATGAAGATAAATATCCATAGTTAAGAATCTTGATATATTGTATGTTTATTGTAAGTATTAAGTTTTGATTTAAAAATGTTATAAAATTAAATTAAAATAAAAAAAATTATTTTGAAATGACCGATGGTTTTTGGGTATGTGTTATTGAGGGATCAAATCTCTTTCCACTCTAGAAGATGTCTACATCTCAACGGATTTGATCTCTCACAAATTAAGATGGATCTAGATTGATTTTATTATTAATTATAATTATAATTATTAATTTTAAATGTTAAGTGGTTCTAAAAGCTTATCCTAAAAATTTGATGTGATTTATTTGGAAGAGACTTGGTATACAATAAAATAATTATATATCTATTTTGGAATATGATTATTAAATTTTAATTAAATTATAAATAATTAATAGATAGATGGTTTTATGGACATGTAGCATTGATAAGTTATGGTATTTGTCAATGATATTGTAAGAAAATCTATTTATAAGTTAAAAATTTCCATAACCTAATTTAAGTTATAGACAAAATAGTCTTTTTCACAGGAATTGAGCAATATAATTTCAATCAAGATTGTGATTTTTTTTTTAATATACATTTTTGAATGGGTAAATAGATTCAACACCTTGAAAAACCACTCTCACGCTCCACTTTTGTAAATTAAACATCTTAAACTCAATTTTTTTTAAATATCTACCAAATTTTAATTAAAATTAATAAAAAAACTACCTTGAAGAAACAAATCAGATTATACTTTTAATTTATATAGCTACACTAATATATTAATAACTAATTTTAAAAAAAATTACATTTAAAAAAGCTTTCTTAATAACCTCATGAAAAACATTAAAACAAATATGAATATAAAATCACATATTCAAACTCCCTATTACTTAGGGGCATGGGCATGGGCATGGGCATAGATATGCCACCTAGAATTATAATAAAAACACTTAGATTAGGTGTCAAAGTGGCATGGGCATGGGTATGTCACCTAAAATTATACTAAAAACACTTAGAATCGATGTCAAAGTGCTAACATACTAAGGTGTACCAATTATCTCACGTTATAATAATAATAACAATTGGAATCGGTGTAAAATTAATAAAAAACCAATCCAATTATCAATTACTATGGATATTACTTTAAAATACATATATATATTAAGTATCAACAATGTGAAAATACCCGGAATCCAGGTCACACTTCAAAAATTATTTCACCAAACAGATAAAGCTAGACTACTTTTGTAATTTATGCCGTAAAGAGCGGGCAGACCGTTATATCAGGGGATCGTTTTCTTTTATATAACTCGAGTGGGAGGGCTGGATCCTGAAAGTGGAACGCCCTTAGGATAGCTGTGGAGGGTCTGAGATTTATTTTTTCCGCGGAGAGCTGTGAAGGGTATGAGATTTATTTTTTCGGTGGAGAGCTGTGAAGGGCCTGAGATTTTTTTGTCGCTGGAGAAAGAAATATTTTAGCAATGGAAGCAGAAATATGGCAAAGGCTCCCAGAGGCGGTGTTGCATATGATTTTAGCGAAGCTTCCCATTAGGGTTCTGGGCAAAATGAGGGCGGTGTGTAAACAGTGGAAAGATCTACTGTCTTCTCGGGATGCCTTCGAAGGGTTTGTTCCAAAATGCTCGCTTTGTTCTACCCCGGGGTTTCTGATTCAGATCCATTGGGATTCCAAAGATGACGTGGAATTTTGGGTTATAGAAGGATGCAGTACTGGTTCACACATTTACAAAGTGCCTTTGCTCAATTGCATCGTTCTGGATAGTTGCAAGAGCATCGTGTGTTGTCATGAACGAGGGGATCGGTTGGCTCTTTCCATAGGAATTCCTGGTACCAAGAATTGGAGACACCTACCTCGTCCTCCTATACCTGGCTACCACTTCAATGGGATGGTTTTCGACTCTTCCACAAGGCGTTGCACTCTCGTTCGAGGCTATTCTTTGTTAAACCACCAATTGCAACAAGGTCGAGGTGTTAATAGAAGAATGATGCAGATGTGTATTTATGATTCAGAATCCAACGCGTGGACTCAACATTCCACCATGGTCCCAGATCATATCTGTCCTTTTGATAAGGGTATTTTTTGTCAAGGAAAATTTTACTGGGCGGCCTTTAATATTGCAGCCTTTAATATTGCTGACGGAATCTGGACAGAAATCCCACTGCCCCAGGGATGGGGCATCATTGAAAATTTTGCTGAATATGATGGCCATTTCATGCTAGTTGATCGACATGATGCTGAGTTTGTTCGCATGTGGAAGTTGAATGAAGCGGGAGAATTTGAAATATGGTGTGATTTTGGAACTCCCGTATTTCCTTTGGCCGTGACCGTGAACAACAGTGGTTTTATTCTCGCAGTTGATAGCAAATTAGATATGTGCATAGTCAACTCCGCTAGCAATTCGATTGTCCAAGAAATGGAATTACCAGGACATCGCACATCTCAAACACCAATTCGAGGGGTTGCATCAGCTTTCGAATCTACCAACCTGTGGTGGCCTTAGGCATTATTTATTTTTTCTCATAATTTTTTTTGGATGATGACAATTACCTAGTTGAATTATAGCTATTAAGTTGAATTATAGCTAGTTATTAAGTTGAATTATAGTTAGCTATTAAGGTTTATGGTAAAATAGAGAATAATGGATAGTGGAATTCAATTAGAGAGGTTCATTTTCTGTGGTCTACCACCACAAAGGATAATGGGCACATAGTCTTATTGTTAAATGAATATGGATTGGATAGGAATAGTGATTCAGTCATGAATTTTTATAGTGATAAGAATAGTAATTGATTTGGATTGCAAAGGATAATCTGCACATACTCTTACTCTTAAATAAATTTGGATTAGATAGTTATTGTTAAACAACTTTGCATTGGATAAGGATAGTGAATTCTTATAGTGATAACAATATTGATAGATTTGGATTGGATAGGAATAATGATTCAGTCATGATTGGTAAGTGAGATTCATTATTTATATTGAACTTCAGCTTTCAATTCTTATAGTGATAACAATATTGATGGATTTGGATTGGATAGGAATAATGATTGAGTCATGAATTCTTTGATAACTGAGATTTCATTATTTATATTGAACTTCAGCTTTGAATTCTTATAGTGATAACAATATTGATTGATTTGGATTGGATAGGAATAATGATTGAGTCATGAATTCTTTGGTAAGTGAGATTTCATTATTTATATTGAACTTCAGCTTTGAATTCTTATAGTGATAACAATATTGATTGATTTGGATTGGATGAGAATAATGATTGAGTCATGAATTCTTTGTTAAGTGAGATTTCATTATTTATATTGAACTTCGGCTTTGAATTCTTATGGTGATAACAATATTGATTGACTTGGATTGGATGAGAATAATGATTGAGTCATGAATTCTTTGGTAAGTGAGATTTCATTATTTATATTGTAATTCAGCATTGAATTCTTATAGTGATAACAATATTTATTCATTTGCATTGGATAGGAATAATAATTAAGTTGTGAATTCTTTGGTAAGTGAGGTTTCGTTATTTATATTGAACTTCAACTTTGAATTCTTATAGTGATAACAATCTTGATTGGTTTGGATAGGATAGGAATAATGATTGAATCATGAATTCTTTGGTAAGTGAGATTTCATTATTTATATTGAACTTCAGCTTTGAATTCTTATAGCTATAACAATATTGATTCATTTGGATTGGATAGGAATATTGATTGAGCCTTGAATTCTTTGGTAAGTGAGATTTCATTATTTATATTGAACTTCAGTTTTGAATTATTATAATGATAGAATTATTATAATGATAACAATATTGATTGATTTGGATTGGATAGAGCTGTGAATTCTTTGGTAAGTGAGATTTCAATATTTATATTGAACTTCAGCTTTGAATTCTTATACTGATAACAATATTGATTGATTTGGATTGGATAGGAATAACGATTGAGTCATGAATTCTTTGGTAAGTGAGATTTCATTATTTATATTGAACATCAGCTTTGAATTCTTATAATGATAACAGTATTGATTAATTTGGATTGGATAGGAATAATGATTGAGTCATGAATTATTTGGTAAGTGCGATTTCATTATTTATATTAAACTTTAGCTTTGAGGTTTTTTTATTCATATTGTTAGATTTTATGACAATTTTCTCACTCTGCAATATTAATAAATTTGAAGCATTTTGGATTTAGTTAATACTATAGTTTTCAACCTTTCAGAAAAATCCTTCTTTTTTTTTAATGCTTTGGACTCTTGTTGGGTGCAGCTGTAGACTCTGGCTTAGATTGTCTTGCTCGATCATTCAGAAAGTTAGGTTTGGTAAATTGCAAATTAGGATTGCAGATATTTTGACATTTTGAAAATTTGGCTCAATTTTTTTAGAAAAAGAAAAAAATAAATTTCCGATATAAACAATAACACTAACTAAAATTTTTATATTAATTACTCAAAACTTGATTGCATAAACAATTTTTCATAACTTCTATTATTTTAATATAAAAAAAGCCTTATTTTTAATTCTCCAAACTTTTAATATATCTTTCTTGAGCCTTTTGCCAACATGAAAATATATTCACCTTTTCAAAAAACTTTAAATTAAATAATATATTAATTTTATAAGATGAATAATTCCCATTTCTAATCTAATTTTCACATAATCGAATTTTTTCGTCCTAAAATCGAATAGGAATAGAATTATGAATTCAAAATAAAATTCGATAACCATAGTTACAACATTACTGGAACTAGGTTTTTTTAACTTTGCAAATGCTCTCCAAAACACCAATGGGTGACATGTCACCCATCACTCTGATCACTTTTCTCTGGGAAATGATGTCACGCCAGAAAATTTGGAGACCAGACCATGCATTCAGTCAAAAACAGTAAAAATTGCTTACATATTCACAGATGACTTGCATCATTAAGCAAGCGGGTTGAGGAATGATTAAAACCAGTAACCATATCAATGGTTTTAGGTATCAATGAAGTTGTTAACTGTACTTGTTGATTTTGTTAATGTTATTGTTTTTGGTGAATGTATAAATTTGGTGAAAGAAAGATACAGTCAAAATGTCAAAGCAATGCAATTACTACCTTCTATTTTTTAACTAGCTTGTGCACCTCAAACTAGCTTCCATGTGCTCTCATGCTATATATATGACCCTTTATATAGGGTGGTGGCTCTTCAAGAAGACCCAGATCCTATTCTCAAGCTATGACCTAGATCCCATTCTCAAGCCAAGTCTGGTGCTGAAATAGACCACTATGTCACTCCATAAGTTCAAGATGAAATTTAACAATTGAAATCTTTAACCATGACTAACCCATAAGCATATTTAGTATTTGAAATTCAAGTTGAATTATTTTATTGGGTCCTTGACCCTGGCCACATCAAGGAACATAAGAGCCAATATATTAACTCTATCACCTTTCACTAGCAAATGAAAAATGGGTTGGGGCTGAAAAACAAGATTATAGCCTCCCTCATTGAAATCCAAAAGGTTTAATGCCACCAACACTTTTTTGGTTAACCTAGATTCATGTCTCACCCATGGAAGGATATCTTCATAATGGTTCCATCTCTAGCCCATGAGCATAGGTTTCAACCCCAAGAACTTCTCAAGTCAAATGATACATGCACAGGTATTTTTGTTTTATGTTTTTTCAATATGAAACTTTTTTTTTATTTTCATAGATAAGCTAAAATTATGGAGGATTAGATCCACCCACCAGATTATATATAAAAATTTTGACTATGTATTCCGACAAATCTCTAGGTGTAAGAAAGCTTAGACAATATCTTCAATTTTGATTATTTTAATGGACAAAAAAATTGGTAAGCTGCCTCCACTATTGCTGGTTTGGTTTCCCTTGCTACAAGCCATGATAGTGAGAAGGCTAATTGTTGAGATTTATATGTCAATTTTATTATATAATAGAAGGTAATTAATTAACAAACAAAAATATCGAAATAAAGTTATAATTTAGTTGATTTTTATTATTTTTTAACTTTAGCAATATAAGATGTATCATGAAGTGTTTTGATGATTATCATGGATTGGTGTCTATCCATGTTTACCATCCATTTAATTTATAGGGTTGAGCTAGTTATAAATGTGAGTATGTGTCTAAAGATATCATATAAATAATATAATGATGTTTAATTTTTCTAGGTTCAACAAAATTTTGTTACATAATATTTCCGGTATTGTAATTTTAAATTAGTTTAGTTGTTTTAATGTAGAAATGGATTATGTTAAAAGAATACTCATTTACAATATATATTGTCTTCTCAAAATCTTAAAGCTTCACAACATCATGCAATTTACATTATCTTATAAAACAAATTGCACTAGAACAAATTTCTTCTAACCAACACATGTTTGGAAGTTGAATGCATTTATTAACTGTGTACATTAGAAGAAATTTTCAGTCTAAAAGTGCCCATTAAATTTTTGTGTAATTCCATGTCATAATACATAAGCCAATCAAAATCCTTTAAATTTAAAAGGAAATACATGCAAATATTTTGGAGGGAAAAGAAAAAAATAGTTTTTTTTTTTTAATTGTATTTTTGGCTTACCTCCTTATAGGTTTACTCAAATTTCAAGTGTAGAGGCCACAATTTTTTCAAATATTGTTATTTATAATTTTTTCTTACAAGGAGACTTTTAGGCTTAAATTTCCTCTAATGCATTGAGAATGTCAAGTTTTAACAACACAATTGACTAGAGTTGAGTTTGTTACTTGAGACATCGTTCAAAAGTGGAAGAAATATAACATTCTATATGGGAATGGGTGAAATTCCAACAATTAAACGATAGTGAATAGTGAGAAAGTAAAGGCTACAATAAACCAATTAAGAGAGTGAGGGCCAGGAAACAATAGTGTCGTAGTAAGGGACAAGGATGACACAAAGAATAGTCAAGAGAGTCTAATGCCAAAAGGTGCAAACATATGCACACCTAAAGTGGATAACACTCCAAGGTATGAAATAATTTCATCTAAGTCGGTGAATATATTCAATACATGTAGAATCACATAATCATAGGAATTTTAAGGGCATATGGCCCAGCAAGAGGGCCCTAATCTAGTGGAAGAACACCAAATGAAAAATGAAATGGCATGTAGATATGGAATTAGGCTCAAAATGGTTCTTCATTACTATATCTATAAATTTGAAGATAGATAAAAAGTCTTTGAGAATGGTTAGAGTTGGCCAAATTGACATGTTTTTCATAGGTACACAATACCTTTTTATTTTCGACTTTCCATTCTTTCTTATTACATTTCCATCCATATTGATTGATTTTGGTCAAGGTACAAATATCCTTCTACGTGTCATTTTAATTCTTATTTTTATGCACTTTTTGGGAAATTATTTCATTTATGTACGAACAATGGCATATAGGACACAAGACTACACAGGTATTACTCAATGTTGGTGTCTCAATAGTGGTTGTAGTTGAGAAATCTAAGGCAACTAGATTAGGGTGATTTCCTTTTACCTTGATAATTGCTTGTAGTATTCTTTTACTTTTCATTATTTTATTTTTTTTATTTTTTTGGTAGGTAAGCACCCACGGGGGATTTGAACCAGTAACCTATCGCAAAGAGTGCCTTAATGATGCACCCATCCACCGTCAATCCAAAGCCTCGTGGGCCTTTAATTTTTCATTACTATTAGTTTCTTATTCACTTATAATGTTTTTCTTATCATCAAACAACTACCAAAACATGAAGACCAATAGTACACAAGGAAACAAGATCTAGGTTGCTAACCAAGGCAAAAAACCCTCTTAGAGAGTAAAACGCATAAGTAATTCTTCTCTTCTTATAGAATCTTCAAATGATGAATCCCAAGACGTTAGACCTAATACATAGACCTATCCAAGACCAAGTCATCCTTCCTTCTTTATTGGATTTCCTTACACGGCTTCCAACAACAACCTTCAACCTTCCAACAACGTTTCTAGCAACTTTGACCCCCAATAATAATTTATGCAACTTTGACCTAGCAACTTCAAACTTGATGTAGTTTCACAACTTCAACCTTGATGTAGCTTCACAGCTTCGGCCTTGATGAAACTTCATATCTTTGATCTGATGCAGCTTCATAACTTCAAATTTGATGCAGCTTCACAGCTACGACTTTGATGTCGCTTCACAGTTTTGATCTAAATGCAACCTCACAACCTCGACTTTGATACAAATTCCTAACTTTGTCCTTGATACAACTTCACAACTTTGAGCTTTATGCAGCTTCACAACTTCAACTTTGATGTAGCTTCCTAGTTTCATTGCACATTAGAGAGCGAGAAAGAAAGACCCAAAACTTCAATTCTAGCTTCCATTTTGAGCTTCCCTTGCCTTTTGGACTTCTCCTTAAGATCAAAGTTCTTCTCTTGCTTTATTACATGTCTTGGATGTGTGCTTCAAATGACGCTGAAGGCCTCATATATATAGGCTTCCTAGGGGTACGAATTGCATTCAAGAGGCTCACTTGATATCTCATAAGCCAACTTGATCTTGGAGGGTCTTTTGACACAATTTTGGCTCAAATAAATTCTTTTTACTTATTAAAACATTCCCAATGGGATATTTTATATATTGCAATGACTCTTTTAACTTATTGACTTTATGAAAAACCCTAAAAGCACATAATGGGTGCTTGACCTATAAATAAATTGACCTTGAGCATAAAACTGATGCTATAAAATAATAATAATAAATTTTATTTTTCTCTTTACATCAAATACTTAAAATCAAGATTGCATAAGACATTATGAAGGCCAAACCTAGTTGCATATTTAGATAGTTGCAACTCCATGTAGGTGTTGCAAATCCATACAAGTCTTGCAACTCTCTTTGCTTTAGCAAAGTAAAGTTGTTGCAACTTTTAGATATAACTATACTTGCTACAAATATTCATTATTTCTACACCTCTTCATTATTTTTGTAACTTTTGGATGCAATTATAAAGAGTTTCAATTGTTGGTTTTCTAGTGCAATCAAGACTAGTATAGTTTTTCAAAATCGATAACTACTTCCTATGATACAGTTTGTCTTCTTATAGTATTCCAATCATTAAGGAGTTACATCGAAAAAACTTCAACAATTTACTTTATATAATAGAGAAATAGAGATCATTGTAAACAGTAAGCAAGAGACAAGAGACAACAAAAAAATAGGCTCACAGCCAAGGCAAAACCCACAAGGGGCAAAGCCAACCAATCTTTCCTTATGAGAGAGAATCTATTTTATAAATAGTAAACCAAAATATTCCAACAAGATTCCAAATTTGACCTCAATAAATACCAAGTCAAAGTAGTCAAAGCAATCAATGAAGAGATGTAAAAATTTTCAACTTTATTCAAAGTCAAGTATACAACACTAGGGCTCAATTCCCACTTGTAGAAGCTCAAAACAGGAGGGTTGAAATTTGATCAACCTCAGTCAAATACTTACCTACATTTTTGATTCAAAGGGGTAGAGTTGACTACCGATCAACATCCCAAAAATAGAATAGAAACTCGATCTTCCAAGAGTCAATGAACCTCAATCAAATTTTTTCCTTCTGAAATAAGTCAATGTCTTGTTCAATAGAAGCAAGTCTATCCCAAGTCAATCTTGGTTGAACATAAGAATACAAGTTGGTCAACATATAATAGAAAATCCTCCTTTGACTCCTTCGCATGAGTGGATGTGTATTTGTGATTTTTAGATTAAATGATGTATGGTGATGATGCCAAAATGAACTCCAACGAATTCATATTTATATCTAGTTGAGGAGGTGGTTTTTTCCACATGTGGGGTTGAGTTGTTGACTTTAAGCTAACATGGTCAAACAACAAAATTTGAAATTTTTTTATCAATTTTCCAATGAAAATACTGATCATTTCTACCAAATTTTTCAACACTCCCTCTTAGCTATGGAGGTACTTTTCATTCTCTCTCAAGATTAATTTTCTTGACCAATCCATAGGTCCCCCAGCCACAGCCTAAGTGAGAGATCAAAAGTAAAAGTCTTTCTCTATTAAGATCAATCTCCCTAACCAATCCTTAGGTCTCCTAGCAAAAATCAGTGTCCCTAACAAAATCAGTGTCCCAGACAAAAATGGTCTTCTAGTAAAAACCTAAGGGATCACTTTATGCCTAAGAGTCAAACTCCCTGACTAGACTCACTAGCCTCCTCATTAATTGACCTAAAGAAGTGAAAATATTCTCGATCAATCCATAGGTCTCCTAGTTGCATCTTAAGGAAGATTGTCCATAATATGATGTTTTACAATCAATGTTCCCTCTCTCTCAAAGAGGGGTTCTCAAAAAATCCAAGTTGTTCTATGACATATATAAACTTCATATGGGACAATGATTTTTTCAACACAACAACAACCAGCTCATCAATAGGGACATACTTTATCCTCTCAGCTCTCCCATGGACGATATTCTGGATATAATTATACTTGATTTTAATGTGCTTCAACTTGTCATGAAATATTAGGTTCTTAGAAAGATTCACACAAATTTGATTATTATAATATATAATGGTCGATTCCCACACTAGATTATACAAAATGAAAAATAATTTTCAAAGCCACACAACTTCACAACAAGTTAAACATGCAACTATATACTCATCTTCAACTGTAGTCAAAGGGATTGAAGTTTTCTTTCTACTAGACCATGAAATAATAATGGAGCCCAAACCAAAATGGAATCTAGAAGTGCTCTTCCTATTATTATAGCTTCCATTCTAATCAATATCATTAAATCCATGTAGCTTCCATTCTCCATTAGAAAAATATCTTAGACCATATTCAATGGTACCATGCAAATATCTCAAAATATGTTTTACTACAACCTAGTGCACAGGTCGAGTCTCAACCAAAAATTGGTTCAACATATTCATAGCATAGAAAATTTTAGTTCTAGTGTTCACAAGATAGTACAATGAGCCAATCAATTTATGATACATCAAGGGATCAATCAAATTAGGGTCACAGTCATGTATCTTCTTCAAATTTGTCACCATCGAAGTATTCATGGACATACAGTCCATCATGCCAAATATCTAAAGTACATTTATAGTGTATCTGACTTGGATAAAAAATATTCCATCATGATTTTTCCAAATTTCCAATCCCAAATAGTAATGCATGAGACCAAGATCCTTCATCTTGAATTTAGAAACCAACTCCCTATTACACTAGGAAATGAGAACTTCAACCCCTATTAGAAACAAATCATCTACATACAACACCAACATTAAGGGCTTGCCTTCAACAATTTTAAAGTTTAGTTTTGAATCAACTTCGCTGTTATTCAAGCCAAGAGTCATTGCTATATAGCCGTCAATACAGGAGTAGCATGCTCATACTTCAACGCATACAAGGCTTTCTTCAATTTTCAAACTTACATGTATCTTTATCATGGATTTCAAATCCTTTAGGTTGCTCAATATAGACATCCTCTTCAATGACTCCTTTCAAAAAATCAATTTTGACATCCATGTGATGTAATTTCCAACCTGCAAGAGAAGCAAGAGCAATGACAAATCTAATAGAATCATACCTAGCAATGGGAGAAAACATGCCTTCATATTCCTCTCCCTCTTTCTAGGATAATCCATGAGCCACAAATCTATCCTTGTGCTAGTACATCTTCATTTAACATTCTTTCCAAGGCACATCCCATGAGAACTCCATCATGATCAAATTCAATTTTTGGTTCACCATTAACAAAATATTTCATTCTAGAAAATGCTTTATAATGAACATGAGAATAACTTCAATGCCATACACAAAGATCATAGGTGTTTATTAGTGTGGCTTGAGTTGTGTAGTATACTTAGGGGTACCATGGTTCCCTCTGTTATCACCTAGAACTGCAGTGATATGTACATAATATTGTCCATAAAATTTTTGTTGTCCAAAAAATAGGCGTCTAATGGTTATTGCCCTATGTTTGTTACTTAGGGATTGTGTTTTATAAAGATATTCATATGAATCATTTTCAAAAGCCGTTAGCTATCCTCCATCATGATTATATAAGATATGTCTTGTCTTATATACGTCACTAGTCCTTTTCGCATTTCTGCAGCGCAATTTCATTGGCTGATTTGGCAGCGCAATGATGTTTTAGTTCTTTCACAGTGTGTCAGTAACCAGCCATTTCGTAGCACATTTTGTTAACTTATAACTGTCTGCGCTATGAAATCGCGGATTCGGGGATTTAAGCAGCACTGATTCTTAGAATTTCATGTCTGGGGGATGAGTCAGTATGTCTGTCCATTTATTGTCAGAATGGCGTCCTTTTCAAGCAAGTATAAGCCATCATTCCACCAATAGGTTCATAACCACGCACATAAAATCATTCAAATGGTCTGTAATGCTGGTAATGTTATGCTGTTTGTTAATGCTGCATGAATTGGTCCGTTTGCATGATAAGACTGTTAAGTTGCGGAGGAGCCCGAGTTCATTCTTTAAAAGGAACCTGATTGCAAGCGAGCCGGCGTTCAAAAGTTTGAATTTGCATTTGAAGTGGAAGCTGGTAGTGTTTCTCTGCACAAAGGATTTCAAAGCGAAATGGAGAAGAAGGGGCATCGGTCTGGAAGATGTCAAATAACAGAACCTGTGGGATTGGATCTCACATTGAGAGATGAAGGTGTGAGACAAGCTTTTCAGGATGCTGGTTGCTGGACATTTTGTGAGAAGCTACAG
>APFE030172003.1:0-20695 GCA_000404065.3 Pinus taeda
CAATCCATTTTGTAAAAATTCCTAAATAATAAGGGCCTAATTTCTCAAGGAATTGCGCAAGGAAATATGGGCTCAAACAAAGGTAAAAATTTACTAAGTCTCGGTTATAGCTTCTCAGTGAGATGAGAGACAGGTTATTCACTTGCAGGTTGTGCTCAGCTGAGCAAATAAATTGCAATTCATTTCTATTCATCATATTAATGCAAGCAGAGATTGGGTTTTCAGCATATTTCTTTCCCTGGGAAAGACTATGTTTTCATGTGTGTTATTTCTTATTGCATGTATGAAATTTTTGTTCTAAATTGTGAATTAACTTTGAGATAGTAATAGAGTATGTTTTTGTCCTGTGATTTTGATTAAAACTTCATAAGTAGTTGCAACTCTACACCATACTTTCTACAAGGATGGTGGAGGCAAATTACAGAATATTTGTTAGTAGACAATATCCCTACTTAAAATTATCTATGACAACTTTTGCGAGAAGAAGATGTTGAGGATAAAATATTGGATTGTGGAAGAATTAGTCAGAAAATTCACAAGGGCGGTAATTTTGGTTGCATGTGTGGAGGTAGACGGATTAAATGTAATTGTGTAGGTAGACAAGTCACAGTTATTTCTTTGATATTTCTCGATGATGTGTTACTATTTGGTAGATTGACCTCTTTTGATTGGTATCTACACTCCTTATGAATAATAATAAATCTCATATGATTTCTTATTACCGAGATGATGCATTGGTACTGGAGATTTATCATATTTTTGGTGTTATCTCCACTGCATTAGATGCAAATTTTGAAAATCTTAGATTTATTCTCCAACCTAATTTTTATGGAATTAAGGATTGGAGTTGACTTATAGAGAAAATCCAATGTAAACTTTTATCATGGGCACAGAGGTGGCTCTCCCTAGGAGGCAAGTTGAATCTAGTTCGAGCAGTCCTTCAGAGAATCTCTGTACATTGGCTTCATATTTTCACTCTGCTTAAGAATATCAGTAAATGTATATTTTTCGCTTCATCTTAGCATGAGACAATGTGTCGTAAAGGACAGAGTGGGCCTGTTTGTTGTTTACTATGTATGGGGGCGATGGATAGCCAAACTCATCTATTTCTTTGATTCTCCTTAGAAAAATCATTTTGGAATGGTGTATTTAATATGTTGCATTTACACGCAGATTATAACTACTCTTTTGTGGTTGATTGTATTTGAGATTGGATTATTGAATATAAAATATTTGGACCACTTCCAATATATATTGGGGTTTCGACCCAAAGAATGCCTCATTGTCCTGAGCTACTTTGTTGTGATACATCCACCTCCATACTTGCCAAAAAAGCTAAAATCCTCCCTAAACTTAGACATAACCTCCATCATATATTCCTTTAGTAGATAAAACCCTTCTCTCATTTTCTGACCATGCCAATCTACCCTCCATCCCATATTCTCTCATGAGCCCTGTGTAAACCACTATTTCACTCAAGGATGGGGAATTTGATGCGTACTCTAACCATATTTGTTATATACTTTCCCCCATTTCTTTATTATGGTTTCTTGCTTATTCATTCATTGCCAAACACTATACCACTAGTTCTAAGAATCCTGTGGATACTATTACCACAATAAATGTGTATTTTATTTTATAGGAGACAAGAATTGTATATTTCCCTTTGGGACACTCCAAAAATATTTTGATGCACCTTTGTGACCTTCATGACTTTATGACCTTAATTCCCATTCCTTTTTCATCCATGTGGATTCACTTTATGAAGTTCTACGACAACCTAATGTCCTTGTCAACTTCCTCTCATCTTCCTTGTCATGTTTTTAGGACTTGTGTATCCAACAAGAAATTTGGGAGATGAATGCCATCAGGGTAGAAAATCAAGGGGGTTTCAAGTCATTTATTTAGGGTTCCCACTAGCATAGTCCCACCATATGATCCACCCAATCCCTAAATTGGGGTCTACTACTATTTCAATTAATTATTAGATGATCATGGTGGTCCATAATTCCAAGTTAAATATTATGACTCTTCATATGATATTATTGGAGATGCTTGAGGAGACATCTTTTTGGCTAAAGGGTTAAGGGAGGATTTTGACTTCAATATCGAACCATCAACCATATCATCAACATTTGTCCCATCAACCATATCCTCAACATATCTAACCAACAATCAAGAAGACAATTGAGGTGAAGCATGGGCATCCTCTCTCGCCCACGTTGTTCATGATATATATCAATCTATGAATGCCTCTACACTCCACCAACTATGCATCAATAAAATTTTGTGTTTCACCACTATCCTCCAAGATGGATACATCTTATCCCTGCATTGTGCCTTTGATTGTAGAGTGGATAATAATCATAGTTTATCATGGATGATTTTCATCGTACATAACATCCATGGTCCAATTCATTTGTTTGGTGCCCAATTTTGGTGAATCATTGTATTGCATCATGGTAGCATATATTTCCTTTTTTAAAGAAAAAATATATTGAAAATAAATTAAGTTATGTCCCATGCAAATGTTCAATATTGTTGTGTTGTGAGTGCTTTGCATATTATATGTATCATATATCTATAATCACTTATTTCAAGCCTAATTTAAGAAATAAAGGAAGAGGTGCAATCCCTTGCCATAAGGACTCCCACCAACTCCTCTTCTCATACAAAATTTTTCAAACATTAGCCCACAAATAAAACACATGCCCTTGTTTCTCTAGTTTGGAAACCCTTGAATGTTTCTGACAATGAACTCCTCCCAACCAATATTTTAACCATCTATTGAATGCCTTTGATTGGTATGTGTAAACTATTCTGATTGATTCCTAGAGAGGTGTGAAATCTAATTTTGCATGACATGATACAAACACCAAATATAACCCATGGTGGCCAACATTTTAGCCTTACAACTCTCTCATCCAATATTAGATACTTCACTAATTAGTCAATGGGTAATCTACTTAACAATATATTAAATATTATAAGCATTCATATTAATAGAAAAAATAAGAATATTATTTAATATTAAGTTATAATGTAGGTAACTGCCAAGTTGACATATTCTCTGCCTTGGGAAGTGAATAGTCAACTTGACTTAATGTTCGATGTTAGTTTTAAAAAAATTAAGATAAAATTGTTTAAGGGAGCTCACATAGATCTATAAGTGTTGAGATGATAAATATGATGCAAAAGTTTACTCAAAAGCTCACATTGTAAAAGATGTTTTCACTTATAGTAATATGACCCCATTCCTCCCTTGATAGATCCAAGGTTAGTATATTTGTCCCAATATAATAAATGTGTTTCTCTTTTATATTATCAAATTAGGTTGCTTCAATAATCATGTCCTTATTGTTAAGGGGAGATTGTCTTAAAGTAAGTGTTGTCATAAGTAGTGTGATAGAAGTAACAATGGGAAACTATATCTATATATTTTTTTAAGCATGTGAAAAAGTAATCCCTAATTTATCTATGTCCATGGTAGTGAAAATATATTTTTTATAGTGGTAGCTCAATTATTTGTCATGTTAGTATGATTAGTGGTATCTTCTGGTCATTGTATTATGTTTAGTGGATATAGTAACAAAAGGTGTAATTTAAAATTTTTAATTTAGACTACATTTACATCACAATGTGATACTCTATAATTCTACCAAAACTTATCAGTGAAGACATGACAAGTAACTAGACGTATTCAACAAAATTTTAATGCTTATCATTGTGTCTTTGAATAATATTTACAGTGCTAGCTAAATTGGGTAGTATTGACTTACTTTTACGATACACATAGATATCATCATAACTCGTTGGTTTTGATACCTTGATTATTTGAAAATAAATGCTAGTTAAATTAGGTAGTATTGACTTAGTTTTGCAATATATATACATAAGAACATAACTCATTGGTTTGATACCTTAATTACTTTGGTTTTTCCCATTTGTATTCATAATTATATACATGAACATAGAGGGTTTCAAGGAACAAAGAGGGTTTCAAGGAAAGAGGGTTTCAAGGAACAAAAGAACCAAAAAGATTGAGAAATGTTTGCATATTCACGAAGATGATGATAGTGCCACACCAATGTCACTTTGTTTATGCTCTGCTAAGAGATGGATAGAGAATCGCCTCAATTTGTTCGAGAGGGATTCTCTAAACAACACAAGAAATTGGGCTCTTTGGCAGGAATTCATGGAACGAAATCCAGCGGTGGGCCTGGCGGAACTACTTCATTCTCTGCCTAATTCTTGCCATGGATTTGCATTACGAATACACCAGAAAATGGTGCTACATATTCATCAACCAAACCTTCCTCCACACTGCAATGAACCAACACCTTTGCTTCTACTTTAACTTTGATTATTTTACTGAACGTATTTCATAGGTAACTACTATAAATAATTCCTTTTGTGCTTGGTACACTTCCTCCAAAATTATCTTCTTTCAGGACGCTGAGGAAGAAATTTTAAGCTCCTTGTTTAAAGATGCAAAGTCTGGATTCATCCATGCTGATGGCCTAATGGTGTTGGTTCAAGAAAAATTCTTGGGGAAGCAATGACCAATTCCCCATGCTCAAAAAATTTCCCCATTGCGCAAGGAATTCTCTCTCACACACAGAAGATTGATCTACCATTGACAAATAATTTATGTTTATTTTGCGTAATATTCTCCTAGAGTGCAATGATGCTAAGCTTGTGTCAGAATGAATTCCCTCTCTGCAGTTTTCTAGGGTTCTGTAAATATGCACAGGGGATGGTGGTGGCCTCTCTTAGGAGTATCATAATCTATGCACGTAAGGAGGGCCTCATTTTCCCATTGCAATGGAGGGTTTGTCGAGAAAATGGAGACACAAACACCAATGTTTGAGAGCCACGAGACTAGGGTTTATGTGATGGGAATTAAGGGCATGAGGCCCAACGACAATAGAGCACATACTCGTTTATTCGTGGGTGGCGGGAGATAGATATTAAGACCCTCATTCTTAGGAAAAGTGGGAGACGTGGGCATCGACTGAGTGGAAAACAACAGGAAATAGTAGGCTAGGTCATCTTAAAATGAAAATAGGCTAGCTTAAAATCAAAACAAGACGACTGAAACCACTGAAACGTTTTTGGTGTAGAGGCTGAAAATCGTTTTGGCACTAAATTGTTTCAGTTTTTATATGCTAGGGCTTTCAGTGTTAATTTGCAAAGGAACTGGAAGCTTAGATAGAAGTTTCAAGGAAGAAAACAAAGGGTTTATTTTCCACTGGTATTTTCCTTTGAATTTGATGTATTTTCCTTGCAAAGTTGTTGGCATTGGTATTATTTTCCTTGCATAGTTGTAGCCATTGGTATAGCTATAGGAATTGGGATTATTTTCATGGTATATATGTAGGAATTAGGATTATTTTCATGGTATATTTGGGTTTGTGAGTATAATTTAGCGTGTTTTGCAGCTAGGGAAAGTACTTTTGAAATATACTAAGTGCATGAACATGGAATCCCAACCTAATTTGAATTAATTGGTCTCTAGCAGAGTCTATATATTGCATTCATGTTCATCAATAACATATTATTAGATTTTATTAGAAATTTGAATTGTCTCTATCGTTCATTAGTCGATTTCTTGGTGGTTTTATTCTCTCTTGTTTCTTGTTTTGCAAGTAACTATCTAGTATTTTTTCACACTTATATCATTCTATTATAGTTTTATCTTGGCTAAGCAACTCATCTTGGTACCATTTCCTAACGTCTTGCAATATTTTGATTTGAATCTATTCTCCTTCAAGGAAGTTTTGTTCAAGAATGCTTATTTTTATTTTTCTTATGTAATTCACTCTTGGAACCATTTCCAAGAAGCTCATATGAATTGACTATCCCAACCTTAGACGAATCAAATAATGATTTGTTACTAGATGTATCTATCCTTTTACCATGGTGCATTTTTATGGAGGTGATTTTCCTCATTTTATTTGTAGATAATATGCGTTTTTCAACCTCTCAACGAATCTTTATCTTTGAAATTAATCATTGGTATCATTAGGTCTTTGTTGCAATTGCTTCTGAATTTCAAATAGATTTTCTAGCAACAATGCATTCAATTCTAACTGTCGTTCTCTCTCTTGGATTATCCTTTCATTATCTATCATGTAGCTTTAGAGTATTTCTTTTAGGATCCTCACTATTTCTGCAAGATTTGGAAGTGTTTCTACTTTAGGATCCTCACCATTTCTACAAGATTTAGGGGTTTTTCTACATTCATCCTCTCTTGATATTCCTCACATCTGACGTGGGTGGTTTCTTCAAGAGGACATCATACCATATTGGGATTTTCTTGTGATGTTTCTTCCACTTCTTCCACTTCTTTCACTTAATTATTTTTTTCTTTTTAGTGTTGTAATGCAAAAAATTCAATCATTAGATGTAAATTAGCATCACAATTTAAATTAATAATGGAGTATAACCTTTAATATGCAATTGTGTCTTATAACACGATAGTGTTGCACCTTAACCCAACATACAACATTGTAACAATCCTAGTTCCTTTGGGTGTGTTTTGAGAAATGAGGTCATCCTTTTATGAAAATGCACTCCCCATTGGCTCGTTACTATATAATTCAACTTCTATGCAATAAATGGCCACATTGTGTCACTTGATATCTACCATTCTAGGAGATGCACTCGCATGATCTTTTGCTTGGTTATGTGATCATGTGTTTGGCACTAGACTCTAATTCTTTAGCATGAAATAGGTCCATATCACACACAACTTGCTTTTACCAGCAAGATAAAATCACATATAATATGGAAATCTTCTTTATCAACAATATAGGGAATGGTCCTTGTAATTCCAATTTCAAATTTTGTAATCTATTGCTGAAAGTCAGTATTCTGTCTACAAGTTTGGTTATTTTTAAATCCCCTTTACTAGGAACATTCATATCATCCAAAATAGTATAACCCTCAGCTAATTCTCCAGATTCTACAGGATTTTATGTGAGGAGAATACTTTCATAATGCTTTGTCCCATCCAAAACTGTAGCATCCTTCTCCATGACACACACATGGTCTCCAAGTGGGACACGCAGTGACAAATATTCAGTCTCTGATGTCACATCATTTTCTATAAGCTTAAGATTTTTCACTAGGGTATCATATTCTATCCCCTCGGCATGTTCAAGCCTATTCAATGGATTATCCAAGGAAAGTTGTTGATTGCACACATCCTTGTCTTCTAGAAGAGATTCATTCATACTTAAACAAGGGGATATATTGTAACATTTTCTAAGTTCCTGAACTCTTGGATGGAATACTGGAGTCCAGGCCAAATTAGGTGCTTAAACAAGGAGATATATTATATCCCTCCGTAACCTTAGGGATCCTCAACGAAGTATCCAATTGGGAAGGTTCCTACTTTCTCACCACAATCTGTATATTTTCTCCAACTTTGAGATCTTGGGTCTCTCCATCTTCCTAGCCATTATTTCCCTCAATTTTGGCAGGGTCAATGAATCACTCATGCCTTTTGTTGTTGTCCATATCAAACAATTGTTCTCTAATTGGACTTGCATCAGTTATGCCATCAACAATAAAAATGCTTTCATGGCATGCTCCATATTCTACTTCATTCTTTTCCACAACTATATTATATCCCTCTGTAACCTCAAGGGTCTTCAAAGGATTATCCAATTGGTAAATTCCTACTTGCATGCAACTTCTGTAACAATCTCTGAGATATTTTCTGGAAGAGAATCAGCTATACCTGAACAAAATAATGCATCATTACTCTCCATAATCTTGGGCTTATCTAATGGATCACTAATGTCCAATCCAAACAAAGAATTCAATCATGGAGATATACCAAGCCCTTTTGTAAGCATAGGCATCTTCAATGGAGTATCCCTATTAGAAGGTTCCTGGTTGTTGGCCACTGTGTCTACTTCACAAGTTGTATATTTTGTCCAACTTTGAATTCTTGTGTCTCTTCAGCTCCGTTCTGTATAGATTTTTCTTCTTGCTCATCCTCTTTTCCCTCAATTTTGTCAGGGGCAATGAATCCCTCATGTTTTCCATGGTTGTCCATATCAAACAATTTTTCTTTAATTTGACTTGCATTAGTTATGCCATCAACAATATTAATGCTTTCCTTATATGATTCATCTTCAACTTCATATTTTTCCATAGCTACATTGTAAGATCCATGTTCCACTTGATCACCATCTATTAAGGGAATGTGAACATTCTTGGTGATCTACTCAACTGCATATTCCTCCTTTTGAGGAGTTGAACCATAAAACTCATTAAGATTATAAAACTTATTTCCATTGTCCGAAAAGTTACCTTGATGCACTTCATCCTATGAAGCTTGAATGTTTTGATATGTTACTTGAAGTTCATTGGACATATCTACCTATTCAAGATTTTTCACTTTCATCCAAACTACATCAGGAGAGCCATCATTTTGCTTGTGAAAGATGGTTTCTTCAACATCCTGAGTTTCAGCCATTGAAGCAAGTTCACAATGCTCCTCTCTTTGATATATAGAGTCATGATATCCTTCTCTAGTTTTGTGATCACTCAATTTATCTTCTTGAGCTTCACCATTAACTAGTGAGATGTGACTTTTTTGAACATCATTTAGAACTAAAAGCTCCTCTTCACTGCATTCCCCAGGCTATTGACCTTCACTATATGATGCCAGCTGTGGCAGATTTTCTATAGAAAAAGCCTTTGGAAGGAGCTCGAATTGGTGAGCACCATTCAAATTGTCTGCATCAAATTGAAGCTTATTTTTTAATTCAAGAGTGTTGCCACAATCCATTGGTTCAGCTTCATAAGCTTCATTCACATAAAACTATTGGTTTTCATCTTCCTCCTTTTGAGGACCATTGAACTCATCAAGTCCAAAACACAATTTGCTTTTGTTTGAAAAATAAGGCTTGATTTCATGAGCTTCATCCTTCACATCCTCTTGAGCTTCTTCATTGTAGTTCTTATGAGATACAGTTTCTTGAGCATTCTGAGTTTCACTCTTCGAAAACTATTCAATTTTCTCTTTGTTTTCAATTACAGAGACCTGATACCCTTCAGTGGTTTTTGAATCATTCAATTCATCCTCTAAACCTTCACCATTAACAAGTGATATGGGATTTTCCTAAAGATACTATTTACTGCATTCTTCGTCGGCTTGAGCTTCACTATTTCAAGTCTACTAGACTAGACCTTCTAGAACTTGATCCTCTACTAACAAATTACCTTTTTTCTTTCCTCCAATTTAATCTGCAATCTGCTCTTCATTGACAATTTCTTCAGCAATTTCCAAATCATGTGATTCATCTTCATTATCTATGTTTCCTAGTAGTGGACTATTTTCCAAATCTACATTTGAAGCTGGAATCGTCTCCACTACATCAAAATGTGCAAGCTTTGGCTTTCTAGATGTAGTACTATATTCCAGTCCAAACAAAGTGAATAAATAGGGAGATATATTATATCTCTCAATAACTGCATGGGTCTTCAACAGAGTATTTAACTGGGGCATTTCCGGATTACAGGCCTCTTTTGTAAGACTCTCTACAAGTTTAACTAGTACATAATCATCCATTCCTTAACAAACAAACATGTCATTAGTGTCCATAGGTTTGGGCTTGTTTAAAAAAGTACCAGAGTCATTACATCAGAGGGAACAAAACATGAGTACTATCATTACTTAGACAATCCATATTTTATCTGGAGTTGTCTTAAGAATTGTCTGTATTGTCTTAAGAATTGATTTTATTTTGAAAAGTCTCCTCAGCCGTGACTATTGTTTCAAGAACGGATTCATCCATACCTGAACAAGGAACACATCATTACTATCGGTAAGGTTGGGCTTGTTTAATGTAGTATTGAAATAATTATAGCAAAGGGAACACATCATTAATATTAATACTAGGGGAACTAGAAAAGAGTCAGGGCATTCCTGAACTAGTGAACACATAAATACTGCCTTCAAAACTATTTGAAGAATCAAAAATTTCTTGAGCCGTGTTTGGTTCTGTTTCTTTATAATTACTTAAACTTAATTTCTACTTTGAAGTATCTCTCTCTATTTGTGTGTAGACATGAATCCAATCAACCTTGTAATGAGATGACTCACCTGCATGCTGGGAAACACTAGGCATTGGCTCATACATACTACAGACACTGTCCACTTTCAAACCATACAATTCATCAAGGCCATAAAACTGTTTGTCATTGTCTGGACTCTAAATAATGAAATTTGTCTTCATGAAATTCATCCTCAGTAGCTGAGTTATGAGGTTGTAGACCAACATCTGAAACTCGAATATTCTCATAAGCTTCTTGAGGTACATCGTATGATGAATGAATCAGTTGATGATCTCCAAATTTCAAAGAAACTACATTAGATGACATGGGACAACAATCATTTTGGCTACTATTATAATTATTACGTGATTTTCATTCTTCATTATTGTGAGTTTCACTTTCGTAAACCTGTTCAATTTGCTCTCCTTTTTCAACTACATGATCTTGACATCTTTCAATTGCATCTGAATTCTTAAACCCATACTCGTGAGTTTCATTATTAACAAGTGAGATGGGATTTTCCTGAACAGAAGTAGCTGAAATGTATTGTATGGTGCATTCTTCACCATCTCGAATTTCATTGGCTGATGCATCCTTTCTAAGTAACAATTCTCTCTTGTTAATGAAAAACTATCTCCTTTCTAATTAAGACAAGAAAAGGAATTTTCTTCATGTATCCCATGGATTATAACCTTTTATATGCAATTGTGTCTTATAACATGATAGTGTTGCACCCTAACCCAACATACAACATTGTAACAATCCTAGTTCCTTTGGGTGTGTTTTGAGAAATGAGGTCATCCTTTTATGAAAAGGCACACCCCATTGGCTCATTGTTATATATTTCAACTTCTGTGCAGTAAATGGCCACATTGAGTCACTTCATATCTACCATTCTAGGAGATGCACTGGGATGATCTTTTACTTGAATATGTGATCATGCGTTTGGTACTAGACTCTAATTCGTTAGCATGAAATTGGTTGTAGAGGGGTGTTATGGAAATATGATTGATTCTCCTCTGAACATCTCAAATCTCCACAAATCTGCGGATAGGTATAATACCAAGCCATGATATTTGTAGCTTGGGTCTTTGAGAAATATGAGGCATGAAATTCGCATTATTTGGTTTAATCCCACACCAACATTTACTCATGAAATGATGAAACCAGAGCTCATGGGCATTCACTACATTGGAATTCATTTGAATTCACTTATTCCATGTCTGGTTAACTATATTGTAGTGTTAAACATAATTCTTGGTTTTTATACCCTCTCTGCCCCTAGTACTCTACATTATTTTATGTCTTTTCATTTTCCAAGCATATTTCAGGGTTCCTCATTGCATATTGGTGCTCTTCTAAGGAAAAACACCTTTATGTATGTGGAGACATAAAGGTAGTGGGTCGCCATGTGGTCTTAAGTGGAGGTTACCCGTACTCTAACAATTAATCAATGCTCAAGCACAAATTTTGTGGTTGGGTTGTGTTTCATGGAGTAAAAACACTTATAAATGTGGAGAAAACACATCATTACTATAAATACATAGGAAACCCATATTTTTTCTTGAAGAATAATACTTGAAAAAGGGAAAAAATCAGTACCATCTTAAGAATTTATTTTATTTTTAACAGTCTCCTCAGTCGTGACTGATTTTTCAAGAACAGATTCATCCATACCTAAACAAGGAACAGACCATTACTGTCGGTAAGGTTGGGACTTTTTAATGGAGTACTGAAATCATTATAGCAAAGGTAACACGTCACTAATATTAATACTAGGGGAACTAGAACAGAGTCAAGGCATTCCTGAACTAGTGAACACATCAATACTGCCTTCAAAACTGTTTGAAGAATGAACAATTTCCTATGCCGTGTCTGGTTCTATTTTTTTATAATTACATGAAAAACTTAATTTCTACTTTAAAGTACCACTCTCTATTTGTGTGTAGACATGACAAGGGGAGCAATATCATATCAAGTGCATTCATTTTGGGGGATATATATTGAGGAAAAAATGACATAATATTTTGAGCATATAATAAGGGGTAAAGGGTTTTTATATTAACAAGTATAGAAAAAGAAGCTAAGGTTAATGAAAAATATAAAGGGTTATAAAAAATATTAATAAAAAAATAGATACCTACAATATGTAGTGAAAGTAAGGATTTTTTAAAATGGGAAGGTGCACTGGGTTCGTATTGGTATGGGGGTTAAATAATGTGATATGTAGAGGTACTTTTCAATATGTAGTGAAATTAAGGGTATTGTTTAGTATACCATGAACACACATTATATGTAAGAGGTTAATTTAGTGAATTCCACATGTCCTTACCTCAATAGATACACCTCAATCCCAATTCCACCAAAGTCTTGCAACCTATGGGTTATGATACCATCTCATCCTTCCATCAATACCCGTGATTAAGGGACCAAGCTACAATATGCCTTTGGCTAAGAGTATCCTCCTAGTAATCATCCCATCCATAGAGTTCCAACTCATAATCTCTCACTAATCCATCCCGTGGGAAGGATCTAATGCATGAATTCCTTCACATGGAATAATTCTACTATGTTGATGTTTCTCGATGCTCAACTCATTTTGCTCTATCCGTTCACCCAACATGATAAATTTGAAGAACTCTTCCCTACTCTCACTAATGTATAAAGGTGGGTTAGTAATGATAAAAGCCCTCTCTATGTACTCCTATAGAGAGATTCTCTAAAACTCCAAATTTTACTCCTCTTGTTGCCTTGTGAGGGACTTGAGCCATTCCTCTATGCTAGATAACTTGGTCGGTAACTTGGCACATATCCCTATGAGCTCGTTAATTTTTTAGTTCTCGTTTAACATAGTTTCTCGAGGTGTCCAAAATATTTTCTTCAGCATCACAATATCTATCTTGAAATGTGTTATCTTTCCCCAAAATTTCTCTACTGGACATTGGGGTGCCCAGTTGAATGTTTTTCTGTCTATCTACACTAGATGCCCAACTATCGGAGCTCAACTTGACCCTTTAACCGACTCTCTAGGAATGGTTCATCCTACACACCATGTAAGTCATGCTTGTTATCATTGGGCTAGACAAGTTGGGTTGTGTCAACCTCCAACCAGGTGTAACTATTTCAAACCAAACTTTTACTGGAAGCTAGCCCTTCCAATCTAAGAGGGATCTCTAAATATCCATAAAAATTTGACTATGATAAGCTCAAAAATTCATATGGCTAGCTCTATTTTTTCATGTGATTTTGTAGGCGAAGGAAAATGTAGTGACTGCCACCATTGCGCATGGAGTCAGATTACAGAAATGGCAAACAATAGATTTTAATGGAAGCTAAGGCATCTCTGGATTTAAAATTAATATCAAATTAACATTCACAGTCATACATAGTACGTGAAGGAAATTGGAGCACTTAACAAGAATTCCAAGTAATAAAAATACTATGAATACTAATATTAAAATAGGAAAACCATAGTAAGAGCACATGAAGCCATACATGAATCTTAGGTACAAAAACATAGTTGCTACAATATTTATATTAACTCGATCAAAGGGTTACATACGGTTAGCTTCTCACATTATCAAACAACCTCCTTTAGAGTCAAGGAACTAAAAATATATAGAGTAAGGCCATCATCATATCATTAATTACAAAAATATTCCACTTGGGTTAGATTCGATCAGACAGTTCTAAGACCTTATCCTACTTGACACCTAATGAGAAAACATATGGATTTCTGTTTTATATTATTTGAATACAAGTAGGACTCTTCCACCATAAATGAACTCAATCGGATTTTGTTTGATGGAGCTTATCGAACCAAACTAATTTTCTGAATGGGATCGGGTTATTGTGTCTCATGCCATGTGGATTTGCTGACCTAGTTGACTTTGCTGAGCTGGACCTCCACCAAGTCGAATTTCAAAATTTCTGGCTAGGAAAATTTCTGCAAAATAGGCCTCAAAAACAAGTGTGACTTCTCCAAAAACTGATAGTTGTGTAAACACTGAGAGTGATTTTTGTATATGAGCTCATGATGAACAAAAGTCTCCTTCTGATTTCCAAAATTACTTTTCATTTGGTCAAAAAGTGAGCCTGGAGTTGACTACTAAAACAGTCATTTCTAAAATCTTCGTAGCAAATTTGGGTAAAATTTTCAAAAATCACCCCTATGCTATCATTTTGATACATTTTCTGATTCTGAGGTGTTTAGTAATGTTTTTTTATTAAACTCATTCTATCAAAACTCTCTCAATTGAAACTTTTGCTGGAATTTCTTTCCATGGAAAGCTACAATAGTTTCGTAGAAAACTTTGGTAGAAAATTTCAAAAAACACTCTTATGGTATCTCTTTTCTCTCTCTACTAGTTTTGAGTTCTTGTTTGATGTTTATAAGCTAAACAAAAGCCTTTATAACTATCTTTGTTTAGCTTGCTGGGCATGGAATCCCCCCACACCATGTTTTGGGGGTCAAAGCCCAAGTTTTGGTCAAATGTATTGTAAGACTCCGTGAATTACAGGTGCAGAGCGCGAAGTATAGGATGAGTCATAGGGTTTTTCGCCCTAAGTGTTGTAAAGTAATGTAATGTCAAGTCAGCCTACCCATGGTTTGCAAACAATGGGATTGTATAAATAGAGCGAGGCTCTAAGTTATATAGCGAGCGAATTCGAGAGATAGATGAATACGCATGCTTCGAGCATCCAGTAAGAGTCTAAGTGTATTGGGTCGTAGTAGTAGGAAGAGGCTCTGCAGCTGAGTGCATAGAGGCCTAGTAGAGTCCGTAGCTGAGTGCGTTGACCCCTGTAGCTGAGTGTGCAGGGTTCTGTTGAGTCTGTAATCTTGATCAAAAAAAAATAAAGAGAAGTTGATTCCATTTTTTGTGTATCTGCTTGTGTGTTGCCTTCTTCACATTTATACTAATTTGTTTATCGTGCACACTAATATGATTGTTGGATATGATGTTAATAATCACTAGTCTTACATAAATAAGTTGAGTAATTAGGTAATAACAGATTAAATAGCAAGGAAATTGGTTATAATACAAGTCACGCCCCAAGTAGGGTTGTGTGGAAGCAACATCACAGGTTGCGAGGGACTAACAAGTGGGCGTAGCGACGTGTGCGCAGGGTCAAACCGCAGACCTCTAGAATCTCATTAGACATCCCCAAGGTGCGGAGACCTAGTTCTAGCACGCTCCCATACTACTTCGGGTGAGGCCTCAATCCGCGCTCCACGAACTATTGTCGAAAGGACCAGTAGTACCAGGATTTGCTTGGTTTAAATCACCTCTTAACCTGGGTCAAGCCCATACAAGCCAACAAATGGTTTTGTTGCCAAGACTGGGATCTACATAAGGGATGTCTGATTTCATACCACTAGAATCCAACAACAAAATAAATTTAAAAGCGTTTGGATAAGAAGATTCACAAGTTCATGGCGCAGGAAAATAAAAACCTGCAAGTGACTAAAGAACAGTGGTTGGAGCATTACTTGTATACGGAAATACATGAAAGTTTATTTGCATCCTTTCCTTCTGAGCTGTATAACTGGATCCTGAAGCTAGCATACCGTCAGGGAAGGTGTAGGCTAGACAAACCAATCGTGTGGACTCTGGAATTAGTGCACAGACTAAAAACATCAGGAGATAAGATCGTGCAAGTTGTGGCCCATTGGCTCGATCGAATTATAGAAGGATTTATCATTGAGTTCGCGGTAGACACGATTGTCAACTACAGTGAGGCAAAGCAACGTTTTCTCTTTGAACACTTCGATTAAGATGCTATTATGTGAAAAGCGGGTTATGCAAATAAATTAATGTTTGGGACTATGTGAAGTGGGAAGATCTATAGAAGCGGAAGCAGTGAAGAATTGGAAACTAGTCCCTTAATTTCCCCTAGCACGAAAGTGAGGAAGAGCTTACGAAAGTTTCCTTGAGAAGCGTGGTCAGTCTGATAAGGCAGTGCATTCTACGTTTACCCCTCCACCTAAGCCGCCACCTATCTTACCCTCCTCACCTACATCTCCACCCACCCCACCTCCTCCACCACCACAATTCAGCATTGCGAGTGCGATCAAACTACCAGTATTCAGAGGAGTAGGGAATGAATATCTGAACCAATTTTGGTTCATGGTAAGAGCAATATGGGAAGCACAAGGCATCGCAGATGACAATATCTAGAAGGCTACACTGGTGAGCGCATTGCAGGATCACGCATTAACATCATACATCAAGCATTCTAATGACCATCCAAACACAGGAATTGCAGAGATCCAGGCCGCACTAAACAGGTAATTTAGCAGGACAAAGTCAAAAACACAATCAATCATCGGGTTTAAGGAGATCACGATACTCCTGGGTGTGACCCCCTGGGATCTGGACCAAATACTGGAGGGTATGATTCACGAAGCCAACATGATGTTGACAGATGGAGAACATCGCGCATGGTTTGTAGCATCACTGACACTGCACTTAAGGAAAACGTTTTCACAGCAAAAACTTTCCACCCAGGACGAAGCTTTAGAAATGGTGATGAGATTGCATCAGACCCATATACAAGACCCCAGTCTAGGAGTCGAACAAATCTACACACAATTACAAAATCTATGTTTGGAAATACAAAGTTTGAAACAGGACAAGACACATCGACTGGAGGCATGTGAGGAGGTATGGTGCATAAAATGAAAAGGCGAGGGGCATCACAAGGACCATTGTCTAGTGTTCGCGAAATACTTGGCAGGAGGAGGGTTGATGCCATTAAGACCTGAGGCACAGGAATGGTTGAGAACTTCGCCTGAATTATGGTGCACGATCTGTCAAATAGGAGGAAAACACACTACGGATAATTGTCATCTATTGCAAAAGTATACGCAGATGTCCCAACAATTGTTTTTAAACTTCTACAGGTCGGTAAGCCATGATGAGCACAACTACAGAAACTATGAACTAATGATGGATTGGACCCTTGCCTATAGGGTGTAGACCAAAACACGAACCCTCGACTCAGATGCAGGAATGCTGTGGGCTGGATTTCAGGGGTGCAATCAAAGTTGAGGTGGAATGGGACCAGGAAGAGGTCGCAGATAGTTAATTTGTTATAATTGCGGAGGGCCAGGGAACTATGTTTTTGATTATACAAATCCAACGAGGACATCATGTTTGTACTATAGTCAATTTGATCATGAGGTAGAAGACTACCCTACACTGATAGCGAGACTGTGTGAAAAAGGGGTACTTCAGCCCCCTCCAACTCAACATTTGCAGATGATGAGGTTTGAGCTATGCGAAGAAGACCCGAATGTAAAGATGATGCTCATGAGTGGTATGACCCCTGGCGATGATAAAAGGAAGCAACTAGAAGAAAGTACGTGGGTTTGCAAGGCTCCTTCAAAGGAACTCGAGTTTGATTTAGAATGAACGAATGAGACATTCATGGAAGCTAAGAAGAGCTTCACAAAGGCCTCCACTTTAGGTAGTAAGGATCAATTAGAACCAGGAATGGATCCTTCGATGCTCACTACCTTTCTGGATACATGCATGAAACTATTATGCAATAGCAAGGTAGTAAAGGAGCTACAGGAATTTATCACTAGGTATGTGGGGTCTGGAGAACCACGTGTGGTCCGGAAACATGGAAAGTTTGAATTACACCCAGGAAGGGAAATGTGATTGAATGTGCAAATCGGTGAGTATGAAATGGATCAAGTAACCCTGGATCTGGAATCGAATGTGAATGTAATACCAAAACAAACATATGAACACATGGATAGACCCGCGTTACAGTGGTCTCCTATTTAGTTATGAATGGCGAACCAACAGTAGATCTTGCCCATGGGAAGATTGCAAGGGGTAACAAAAGATATTGAAGGTGCGAGTGCACAGGTGGATTTTGAAGTGATAGAGATTGTCGATGACAGTAATCCCTATCTTGTGCTACTAGGAATAGACTAGGCCATCGATATGAACAGAGACATAAATCTGAAGTAGTGCAAAATGACCTTTGAGAAAAAGTCACTACGTGTAGTAGTATGCTAGATCCAGCCGAAGGAGTGCGATACACTAAACCAGTGTGCGGTGACGATAGTGATGATGATCTCGATTATATTTACAAGATGACTGCGTGAGAAGAGGATTGGGTGAATCCGACTGTAGATGGAAGGATTTCGTGAGAGCATGAAAGCTCCTACACCTTAGATTCAGATGAAGAAATAGAATGATGGAAGAATCGATTGCATGAAGTAACAATGCTTAATTGCAACATGATGGTTAGATCACTATGCTGCGTGAAAATAGAAGCAAGGGATCTATCGACATATGATGGGTTGACAGCAGTGGATAAATTCCTGAGCAAATTTGAAAGCATAGTAACAGAACAGTAGAAGTTTGATCCACTGAAGTGGGCATTGCGTGCAACGCCCAAACGATGGTGGGGAATGAATCAAGGATTTTTTGAGGACTAGCATATATGCAAAAGGATGATGCACCTACGTTTTGGAAAACCCCAGCTTCAAACAAGAGCCAGTTAACAGGGGTGGAATAACTTGCATGCCCATCTTTTACTGACGAGTACAGACATATGTTGTACAACCCACACAAGCACACACCACTCCTAGAATAGAGAATTGGTACAAATTGTAGCAACAACAAAGGCGATTTGTGGTACCAATTATCCACAGTGAAGCATTTCAATAAGGTGTGCGAACTACTGAACAAGGTTCACCAGACAAGATGCACTAATTGGGACCTCCATGTACCACTGACTCGATGGGCCTATAGGACCATGTGCAAAACCCTTACCACGGAAATGATTCTGGAGGTGTGAAACAGAGTAGAGACCATAATTTCGGAATAGAATGCAAATAGGAATCCACATGTAATAGCTCTCGCAGTTGTGGTAGTATGCGAAGACGAGGATGAAGAAATCACACAACTATGCAAGGTTGAACACATAGATATTGAGGAAGAGAGTCAGCGAGGGAATCTTAGACTTAGCGAACTTAAAAAAGACTAGGTAAGACTGAGGAATAAATGAATTTTGATGGACATCGAGATAAAAAGGCTAGAAAATGAGATCAAGCAAGCATTCTTGTCAATCAACCATGGATAACAAGACAAGGTGTGGATGATCATACCATTGGATTAGACGATTTTCACCGAGAATTTATGACTTTGCTGCCATGGCAATGACCGCACCTCACCAAACACAGTAACCAGGGGGCATTAACACATAGTAGAACGCGCCGACACTGGTTTTACGTGAAAGGCAATTGAAGGAGAATTTTGTGACTTACTGGAAGGCGAGTTGAAGCCTCACATAGGTTGTCTGGCCACCTTACTAGCCGGAGGAAGCACACATATTAGTATCCGCAGTTGAAAGAAGAGCGTGAGACTATAAAAGAGTCTGTTTGGGAGCTGTGCGACGAGGGAGGTGCTTGCAGAATCAGCATGTCACAAGGGTCGTGACCGGGCACGGGGTTTTGCACTACCGTGCAGGTAGGCTGGGAGTTGACTATTGGTGTCACTATTCATGATGAGATGTCTGATTTAAGGCAAAAGGGAGCAGGCGGCGGGCATTTAAGACACAAATTAAGGACAATATTTGGATAAATCTACCTCCAAAAAAGCATTCATGGCCCAGAATTGGGGGGGATAGTTGAATTTTAATTCAAAAGGTGCTATAAAACTTCAGGGGCTAGCCACAAGACAACACTTGTTCACTTGAGATTTGAGCAGTTGATTAGAGCACAGAGTGTTGAGTTCCAAGCAATACTTGAGCCCAGAATTTCGTGAACGACCACAGACAGTTAAAACAGGATGACAGCTACTAGGAGAGGTTTGGGCTCTACAAAAGGAACCACCAACAAGGTTGCGCAGAACCCCATGGTACACGATGTTCACAGAGATACCGGGGTCACCTCGGACGCCGAGGCCCAGGAAAGCTAAGCAGGTAGCAAGACCGGTTTGCACGTCCCCAAGAAATCCACAGTTCATTAAATTCTCAATAGACGAAAAGGGTAAGGTTATCACCATTGAGACAAATTACGAGGAGGATAACCTATAGGCTCTTTTTGATGAGATAGAGGAAGAAGAAGACATAGAAGAGGACATCCAGTCGGTGCGCTCTACAACGAAATTTCTTGATTACGTCCCTCCACGGAAAGGGAAAGCTAAGATACCAAAGGATTTGGATGCCACTAAGAGCGCACTCCAAACCGTGCTCCTCCCCGATGGAATTGTGTTTAAGGTCTCACACCTAGGTCGCGTGCCCACAATAAGGTTCTAAGATTAGGACCTCGTGGATAGTGAGAAGTTCCCATGCTTAGAGATGAAGAGTCTCATGAAGCAGAGCACGGAGGGGTCAGTCACAACAGTAGAGCCACGAAAATGGCTAGCCGGTGTGGAGAAGGCCAGATTTCTTCATCTGTTGTGCACTCTACACTTTCACCGTGCACCCATCACTATTTTCATGATCAGGCAACTACTTTTCCTAGTCCACGATGGGTACTTATGGCCGGAGGAGCCTATTCCCATCATGAAGGCTCTCATCCATAGAATTTATTTGCTCCCCTATAAGGGAAAGGACCCCGTAGTGATAGTAGGAAATAGCAGATATTTTGTGCTTG
>APFE030172005.1:2479-19611 GCA_000404065.3 Pinus taeda
TGTATACATCATGTTTGGCAAGTTCTGAGAGGGGAATGGAAATCTTGAGTTTTCCAATCTCTGCTTCTAAATTGAACGGTTTTTCCAATGAGTTCCTGGCGTTGATAGTGGCGAATTTCTCTTTTTCAGGCATACTCTCTATGTTTTCTTTTGGAATATCTATGTCATGATGTGTGACAATTTGTGGTATTTCTGTTTTGGGAAGATTTTTGGGAATGCTATTCAGATCTTCTTTTGGGGAGGAGGGAGATAGGGGTCGATCAACAGGAGAGTGTGTGTCTGTTACATCCTCCACAGTTACCTGATGAGGGTTTGGGACAGAGCTGTCAGCTGGTTGATTGTTAGTGATATTTCCTTTACTTTTGTTGAGCTATTTACTATCTTTTGTTCTGCTAGATGGGGGAACATCAATGGTCCTTGTTCTTAATTTGTATTTCTTGTGTACCTCATACGCAGTGGTATCATAGCCTTGTTTAAAGCTGAAGGACTCTCCCGACTTGGTGTGAAATTGTTTTGCATCAGGATATGGTCGGTCTTCTTCCGTAAGAAAGATTTGCTGCTTATTCTGAATCTATCAAGTTCATATGAGTGCCATATGTGGGCTCAATGGATGTAGATGCCTCTGCATAGTTTTCCTGAAAAGGAGGCCTAATATAATGGTCGGGACTGGCCCTTCCAACGTTTGTGTTTTGAGTTTTTCTGAAGTCCGGGTTCCTAATGGCATTGGGTTGTTGACCCTCCCATGAAGTTTTCCTCTCAACATTGTCTAGTCTGTCTCCTAGCCTGTGGATGCCACTAATGATAGCATCTAGCTTCTGATCGAAGGCTGAGGGTTCTTCTTTGAAAATGGTTCTTCTCTCAGTTCTGGCTCTATTTCTTTTAGCAATTAGATTTGCTTCCACACTAACAGCGACATCTTGCATTTCTACAAGGCTTTGAGGGGCTCCTTCCCTTAACTGATATGTCATCTCAGCATCAAATCCATCCGGGAATTTGGACAAAGCGAGATCAGGTGGAGGTCTTAAATTTTGTGGTATTGCATTGTAAACATTGTTAAATCTTGCACAGTAATCCAAAACTGTTTCCTGAGGTCCTCTTTTGATAGTGTCATACTCCGAAGTATGTGTAGGGGATCTTTCTTTTTCTCCCATCTGTTAATAAATGCCTGGTATAAGGCTTCAGGGTTTAATATAGAATTGGGTACAAGTGCCCTAAACTAGGTTCTGACATCACCGGTCAAACTTTGGCCAAAAATTTTCATTCTTACACTCTCATCGTCAATTTCATAACTCTCGAAATAATCCTGCATTTTCTTTGTATGTTGTAGGGCAGTGAAGGGGGTTGCACCATCAAAATAGGTAATTTTTTATTGGTAGTCCTCAGGCATAGCCCCGGGATTAGCAGCCAGTTGTAAGGGCGCATATCTAGCCATGATGATGGGGATAAGCAGAACAGCTAGGACAGCAGGGATAACAGGAACAACTGGGGTAGAAGGAGTAGTGGTGGTAATAGGAGTATGGGATGGAGGTGTAGAGGAGCTGCTTGGAGAAGGAGGTGATGAACCAAGGGAACTTGGGGTTGGTCGGAATAAAACTTTGACAGGGGTTGGAACACTACTTGGCTGAACTGTTTCAGGACTCGCAGAGGTTGGGTCTTCTTTTTTATTTTGTTTTCTAACGATCTTAGGAATTAAATTCGGATTTTCAACAACAGTTGGGCTATTTGGATCAGGATTTGATCGTGTATTATGAGTTTGCTTCTTAGGAGCCAGCTTCTACTCTATTTTTTGGGAACTTTTTCTAAAAGACATAACAACGCAGGTCGGCCGAGACTTTCATAGGTCGGTTTCTTCCTCTGTGGGGCTGCAGAATGGTTTAGTGAATTTATCTGAGGAGTTCCCCAGTGGAGTCGCCATTATGTTATCACTCAGGTTTTCCCTAGGCTCCTGTAGGGATACGGCCGAGGTAAACACAAACCAATCTTTGGATTGCAAGTTCTAGCCCACATGCAACCAAAGAGGGCTCGCTCTTAATGATTCAACTTTGTTGATGATTTTAGGCTAGCTTTTGGCTCTGGAGTTTTTGTTTGTGTTTGGATGGAAGGAAAATGCTTTCAGGCAGAGAGGCAATTTATGAAGTGATAAGTTTCAAACCATTGGGCATGGAGTCATGGGTTAGGATTATTAGTGCCTCTTTCTGGTCATAAGAGAAATAATGAAGCAGGATAGCTGCTCATAACACAATCTTCAGACTAAAAGGGTGAATGATATGTAAGGAATGAGAGGCACTTAAGAATCTCTCATTTAACTTAACAGAGGGAAAGATGATCTCTATCTAGGGGCAATGAAGAATCCCTGGATAACTGTCTTGGGTTAAGGCAAGCATGAGCCATGTGGAATTCATATTTATGCTTAAACAGAAGAAAACATAAAGAAACAATAAAAATTGAGCATAGAGTGTATTTAAACAAATTCTAAGCTAATCTTTCTTTTTGCTGTTTAAGAGCGTATTTCATGAATGAAAACAGAGGTAAGAAACACTTATTGAGTTATGCAACAGCACGGGAATTCCATAATCACTCTTCAACTAGTGAACACAGTGAACAATCCATTCTCCAAGGCTCATAAGCAGTCTTTGATTATAGAAACTTATCAGATATTACAGTGCGAGTCTCTCCCGGAGCAAAATCAGCTAGAGATAGCTTGTTTACTAATTAACCAACCAACCAACCCATAATACAGTGTTCAGGGTTGTCTTTATAGTGCAAATATCTCGTACTTACTTATTACAATTGACCTAAAACAGGTCTGCAAAAGAGCTTTCTAAACCTAAACTTGTGCCAAAATTAAGTGCAAGTAAATATCTATTGAAATTGTGTCAGAGGTAGCTGGATCAAAAAGGAGTGCAATGTGGCCCTTGGAGCCTCGATGCAGTACTGCTAGAATAACTGTGCTTTGGGATCTGTAGTTCTGTTCTGGTGTGAGTTAAATGTGCAATAACCATGATTTGAGAGTTTTGAGTGGCCTCAACCTCTTTCTTTGACTTTGCTGGAAGGTATTAAATTTTCTCCTGCTTTGTGCCGCTGTTAAGATCTTCGTTGATACTCTTTGCCTCTACATTGATGGTCTCTGCCGCTTGCTGATACTCTTTGATGTACTTTTTCCCTGTTTATTTGATCTGATACTCTTTAATCTCTATCTCTGGTCTCTTCCTGTCTTCAAATCGGTTTAATTTGGCAAAATCGGGCAATTTCGGGCCTTTTCGGTGCAAAACGGGCCAAGGAATCAAAATATTCCCTAAATATTCTCCAAAATGGCCTATTTCCCGTAGTGATGCGCATCGAAAACTCCCTTCGTTTCTCATTCCGGAGCTCCAAAGAACGATTTTTCCTCTTGCGCGAATTTTCGGTTTTCTGGCTGTTGACGTTAGCAGTACGGCAAATGACGTCAGCAGTGGGGTCCATTGGTATGGATGTGACGCCAAGATGCTGATGTCATCAAGGTGATGTGGCAGTACGGCGGGGTGACGTGGACCGGGCTATGTGGCAAGATGAGGTGGCGCTCCTATTATGTGAGGGGAGGGCGATTTTCCCTGTGCGTCGAACCGCCTTTGGTACGGAGGTGGTTTCTGTCAAGGGTGGCCCGATGCAATGGGAGGCCGCCACTTGTCCCGGTGTACGACGGGAAAACCGTCGGACATCGGGCAGTAACCTACCACCCTAATCGGGCGCGCGATGCGATCAAGGACCGTCGGATCTGGGGGCAGCGATCCGACGGTGGGTGGGAAAGGGAGATGCGCGGGGTTTAGCAAAGGTGCACATGTGTTAAAGGCTTAATTTTCCGCGGCGCTGTGGGTTTTAACTTTAGAAAACGGGTTAAACTGGTGTTGGCGCATTGAAAACTTTATTAACTGAACATTAATAGTTTCCAAAGGAGAGTGCGCGGGGGGGTTTATTAGCATTGGAAGGGTTTTCTTAGTGTTAGGAAAGGGTCCATACACTTGGGAGTGAAAAGTTTTGCAGAGGGAGGGTTCTTACTAAAGTCCAGGTGACTTAGTAATTCCCAGTGAAGTATTTATGGTTATATTTCAACTAGGGGGAGGGGATATTTACATAAGGGGATTATCTACATAGTTTTAAGTATGGGAAAGGGAAAATATAAGAGAGTTAAATAATAATGTCAGTAGTTAATATGGAGATGACAAGAAAGCGCTAAGTTTCAGAAATCTTAGGCTTGAAAAGGGGAGATAGAACCTTATAGAGAGAGTATGGATTTTCTTTGAGGGAAGTAGATCTTCACCCAAGCTAGTGACATGAAAATGATGAAACTAAGAGGTATCAAGCAAATATTGACCTCTTTTTGGGGAAATTAGTTAATGATTTCAGGGAGATGGAGAAAGGGAGTCAGTTATGCCTGTTTTGAGTTTTTTCACATAAAACTGCCTGGTGATTATGTCCTGAGTAGAGATGACACCCTGAAAATATGGAACTGATCAACAATCAAGATTCTGCAACCTTAAAACTACCTACCCAGCGTAATTACCTAACATTTTTTCTTCTTTTGGTTTGGGTGCACTTAGACTTGCAGACCCATCATTTCAATTTTTTCTTTCCTATCTACAAACTACCCTTTTTTCTTCCAAGGGCTCAGATTAAGCAGTTGGGCTCCTTTGATTCTCTACCTGTCTAAGAATCTGCCAAGATTAAGCTGTTTGGACAGATTTTCATCCTCTATATTCTAAAACAGGAAATTGAAACCTAGGGAGACCAAGATTAAGCTGTTTGGACCTCCCTTTAGCTGAAACATTGTACAAAACTGGAATAACTTTTCAAAATTTGGAAAAGCAGTTAGATGAACTCTGAGTAGCTTTCTTTGCTTGGTGACTGTTTAGCAAATATGGAGCATTGCAGCATGCAAAGTATGACATATTTGGTCTGTAATGTCAATCATGAAATATGAGTAACCTGCTGCAGCAGGAGGCTAACGGGGTGAACTCCTTCATCATGTGTTATTGTGATATTGTTTATGTTGATGTTAATGTTTATTATATCCTGTTATTCAGTCATTTGTTTATGCAAATTTGCACGTACAAATTACATAAAAACACTCAAAAAACCATGTTTAAACTTGCAAACAATCTCATAAATCCTCAAGAATATCTAATATAATCTAAAAAGGAATTTTAGTACAACAACACTAATTTTCTTAAGGAGAGAAAGTTTGGTATCAGAACTCTTGGTATTATTTGTGCAATAAGGATTTAATTGTTTGTAAGTGAATGACATGCTTACAACATTAAAACTCAAGAGAGGAGAAGAGAAGTTGGTTGAAAGCCCTGAATTTGGGTCAAGGGGAAGGAAGGAAAGGTTGACACAATCCTCACCACCAGTTATTCCTCAAGTTGCAGTTGAGACTCTAGTGAGCATGTTCCATGAAGGAGAACCTACAAACATGACAAAAGATGAGAAGGTCTTCATGAAGGATTTCTTTGATATGATAGAGATGGTTAAGTTCCTCTATGAAGAGAGGAATAACAGATTGTAGGGTGAAAGCTCCAAACGTCCCAAAGGTGAAGGTTCTTCAAGAGGAGGAGGTAATGGAAATGGAGGTAAAATTCCACCCTCTCCACCATCTTCTTCATCTTCTTCTTCACAAGCATTTCCAATAACACAACCCTTACTCATACTCATCAACATACCTCAAGAGTAACTGGTAAATCACCCTTGTTAAAACTTGATGTTAAATTTGAACTACCCATGTATAATGGTGAAGTGAATGTAGAGAAGCTTGATAATTGGATTTGTCAGTTGAAGGCTTATTGCAGAATTCAAAACCTTCAAGAGGATAACATAAAGGTTCAATTAGCTTCCTTGAGGATGGAGGGTGCAGCAGTAGTATGGTGGGAATCAAAGACATAAGAGGAGATAAATGTTTTTAGTAAGATCTCAATTTCTTGGTCTAATTTCATTTCTGCAATTAAAAGACAATTCTACCCTCTAGATTATATGCAGAAATCCATTATGAATTGGAAGAACTTTAGACAACGTAAAGGTCAAAATGTGCAAGATTACACCCAATAATTCATAAAAAGGTCTCTAATGTTAGGTGTAGATTTGCAATCACAAGACACGTTGTTGAACTACATAGGGGGTTTATACAGTTACCTTAGTCATACTATCCTTATGTTTAATCCCAATAATCTAGATGAGGTGTGTTTGCAAGCTACTCATCTCAAGGCAAGAGGCAAAAACACTCCATAAGAGGGTAGTAAAAAGCCATTTAAGGGTAAAGGAAAGAAAAGGGTTTTAAACAGAAGGGAAAGAAAAATGCATGTATCAATAAGGAAGGAGAGAAATTAACAAGCAAGCATTGTTCCAAAGAGGGTCACAATGAAGCTCATTGTTGGAAGCTTCATCCCAAAATGAAACCAAAGAAATTCAACAACAAGGGAAAACAAAAGACAATTGCAACCACTTAACAATATTTGGGATTTGATTCAGGTGATGAAACTAAAATTATAACAATGGGTATGAAGGGAAAATAATCCGTTGCTATCATTAGTACTTCAAATTCACACAATGAAACTCCAAATGAAAATATGAGGATATAACTTTTTCACATAAGGGTGATCTCAAAACATAGCAAAATTGATACATGTTTCCATAGTGGCTCTCAAGCCAATATTATCTCTAAAAACATTTAAAAAAGAGTAAACTTGGAAACCATTCCACATCATAAACCATATCCACCTGGATGGGCATGTGACAATGCACAATTGTAGGTAACTAGAAAGTGTAAACTGAAATTCGAAATTACTGCAAATTCCATAGATGAAGTGGAGCTTGATCTTGTGCCATCAAACATATGTGTTATAGTTTTGGGCAGCCCGTATCTCTATGATAGAAAATCTATCTTCCATAGAAATGAAAACAAATACCATTTATTCAAATATGGAATAGAATATATTGTGAGAGATCACAGTTGAAACTAAATCTTTCACTTGTTGATGCGGGATAATTGAAAAGACTAGTGAATTCAAGCAAGAATTTTGTGCTTCTAATCATCAAACCAGAGAATGATGTTGATAATGAAGCTTTTAAAGCTTGTGTTTCAAGATCGAAATTTGAATTGGTTGATGTAGTTAACCAATATGATTAGATGTTTCAGGAACCAAAATGATTTCCTACCAAGAGAGGAATCCAACAAGAGATACAATTGCAACAAGATAGTCCTCTTTTAGGCATTAGCATGTACAAGATGTTAGTGATGGAACGTGCAGAAATTAAAAAGAAAATTCAAGAGTTGTTGGACAAAGGGATCATCAGGTCATCTTCTTCACCTTGTGGTTCACCTATTGTTTATGTGTTGAGGACATTTCTTGATGAGTTTGTTATAGTATACTTAGATGACATCTTAATTTTCATTAAATCTTGCGATTAAGATGTCATGCATGTGAGAAAAGTACTTGATGTCTTAAAGAAAGAACGATTATATTTAAAGATGTCAAAGTGTGAGTTTGGAAAAAATTCTTTAGTTTACTTGGGTCAGATTGTTGGAGGAGGTGAGTTGAAAATAGATCCCTCCAAGCTTGATGTCATTTTGAATTGCCCAAGGCCCAAGACAGTTACTGAGGTAAGAAGTTTTGGGAGTAGCCCAATATTGGAGGAAATTTATTGCTAACTTGTCTTCTATAACAACTCATTTGCATGCATTAACAAGTGTGAAAAATGTTTTTCAATGGGCAGGTAAAAAAAAAAAGGTCTTTGATGCATTGAAGGAAAATATCAGTTCAGCTCCAGCACTTGCACTTCCAGACTTGACACAGACATTTGATCTTCAGACTGATGCTAGTGACTACGCCATGGGTGCAGTCCTCATGTAGCATGGTAAGTCTATTTATTTTCATTCAGAAACTTTCAATGGTGCAATGATTAATTATCTTACATATGACAAGGAATTGTATGCATTGGTGCAAAGTGTGAAAAAGTGGAAACACTACTTGATGGGTAAGGAAACAATCATTCACATTGATGATCAGCCATTGCAATACTTGCAATCTCAATCAAAGTTGCAACAATCAAGGCACTTCCAATGGATAGGTTTTCTTCAACAATTCCACTTGGTAATCAGGTATAAGAAAGGTATCTACAATAAAGTTTATGATATGCTTTCTAGGCCTATTATTAGTGCACCTACTTTACTCAAGCATAATTCTATTTTCCATGAAATTTATATTGAGTAATATGAATTAGACAATGAATTTTAGGATGTTTATGCAAGCTTGAGTCAAGGTAACCAAGTAGAGGAATTGGATTATCATTTGTATGATAACTTGTTGTACCATCTTGGCAAGCTTTGTATTCCACCGAGAGGAATATTCAACATCATAAGAGAGGTACATACTTCTCTTATTGCTGGTCATTTCAGTGTAAGTAAGACTGTGACACATCTACATAGGTATTGTTATTGGCCTCATATACTTGAGAGTCTGCCAATTTTTATTAAAGGATGTTCATTATGTGTAGCCAGTAAGTCTGACAATAGGAAGTTAGGATTGTACACACCACTTTCGATTCATTCACGATCGTGGGAAAGTGTTTCTATGGATTTTGTATGAGGTCTTCCATTGTCAAAAAGAGGTCATGATTATTTGTATGTAGTTGTGAATAGGTTCAACAAAATGTGTATTTTGATGGAATGTAAAAAGAAAGTTACAGGTGAACAAATTGTTCAATTGTTCTTTCATAATGCATGGGTGCATTTTGGATTGCCCACATCCATTGTTAGTGATCGAGATTCTCGCTTTGTTGGGAATTTCTGGTCAAGCTTGTGGGGATTCATGGACAACAAATTGAAAAAGAGTACAACATTTCATCCGAAAACAGATGGTCAAACAGAGGTGGTAAATAGGACAGTGATGCATCTTCTTCATTGGTATTGCAGTAAGTATCCAAAGTTTTGGGATGAACATTTGTATTATATTCAACATGCTTACAACCGAGCCAAGCACTCTTCAACTCAAACATCGCCACTAGAGGCATGTTTGGGCTACTTGCCTAAGTGTCCTTTGGATTTTATTTTTGGGAAATATGTTGCTATTGATGCTCATAGTGACATAGACAAAGCAAGAAGGTTCATTGAACAAATCCAATTCATACACCAAAGAGTTCAAGAACAACTTGAAAAGAGCCAAGGCAATTACAGAGTAAGGCATGACAAGCATCATGTAGATCACAACTTCCAAGTTGGTGATGAAGTTTGGCTTTACATTAGCAAAGAGAGGCTCCAAGAAGAATGTAAAAAACAAACCAATTAGATATTGTCCATTCAAAATTTTGGAAAAGATTGGTAACAATGCCTTCAAGTTGGATTTGCATTTATATATGAAAATTTATGTTGTTGTTAATGTTGAGAACTTAAGGTTGTATGAGCCTCCATTCATTAGAGATCAAGGAGAAAATGTCCAAATTCCTTCCATAGAGGATTTTTCTCCTGAATAGCTTGATGAACTACAACAAGGCACCATTCTTGACAAAAGAACAAGGTCTTCAAAACGAGGTAATGTGCATTACCTTCGAGTGGGGTTTAAGGGAAAAAATCCTTCAAAGGCTAAATGGGTCAAGATTGGAGAATTGAGGGAACTGTACCTTCACCTTTTGGACAACTGAAAGTGATCTTTTGGGGTCCAAAAGGCTTCTAGTTGAGAGGAACAATCAAGTGCTCAAAAAAATAGTTCAAAATTCAAAGTTGTCGGATTGGTGCAGAACCTAGATGATCACATAGTGCTCGTCATCTTAAATTTAGGGAAACTCACTTCATGCGAAACAGACTCCATATGACTCCAGAAACGAGTTTTTTTCACTTTCCTAGACAGGAGAATTAAAAATAAAAATAAAAATCACAGTCCAGTCAGCAGTCTATATTGCTGATGTGGTGATAACTGGGTAGGGTATGTGGAAGTTTGACTTAGTCAATGGGCTCCTTTGGCGAATGGGGTGCTGATAAGTGGCATGGTATTATTGGTCGAATTTGCGTGTTTGTGATTGGTTGGAGTGATGGCCAACCACAGGCTAACACGTGGCCCAGCGAGAGGCTGGCACCAAAAAGTTGGTTATAGTCTAAGCAAAAGCAATAGGGGTCAAACCCGTGACCTCCCAACAAAAATACACAACCTTTACCAATAAGCCATGGGGGAAGTTCTTAACCCCTATGTTTGCTCGTTGTATTTAAAGTTTCATGTCTACATTGTTTAGAGAACAGGCTAGCCCACGTGGGGCTAGCCCATGGTTACACCACCACACATGACCACCACGAATGAGGAGTTGGAGCCCGATTGATGGGGGCAGGTCAATGGCCTTAGCCCTGGGCATGTGGCTCCCCACATGCCCAAAATTTTCGGTACATTTGCGTTAGTGGACATTTAAACAATACGACAATTTACCCTGGTTTTCGACGAAATTTTCACTCCGTTACCACGTTTTGAGGGTAAAATTGTAGGATGATGCTGAATTTTGGGTAGTTTGGGGTGTGATTAACAAAATATTGGGAAAGGCCATAACTTCTTCATTTTTTAACCAAATCAGGAGCATAAAGAGGCTATACAGGCATTTTTGGGCATTCTGGAGCCATTGGAATAGGCTTTAGAGCATTTTGAGCATTGTAAGCTGATGCATTCACATTTTTCGCATAATAGAGAGGGAAAACCATTGAAAGATAAACCAAGGAGACGTAGCCCAACAGGGGTGAACTCCTTCATCATGTGATGTTGTGATATTGTTTATGGTGATGTTAATGCCTATTATATGTTGTTGTTCAATCATTTATTTATGTAAATTTGCACATAAAAATTACATAAAAACACTCAAAAATCCATGTTTAAATTCGCAAACAATCTCATAAATCCTCAAGCATATTTAATATAATCTGAAAGAAAAACTAATTTTCTCAATCAGATGAATCTACCTATTACAAACTTTGTTTCCATATTAAATTACAACGTGCAAAAAAAAACGAAAAAAAATACTCTTATCTCAAATTTAAATTAAAAGGAAAATCTATTGACATACTTTCATACACTTTTCAAAACCTCAAATCTAAAATGTTTAGATGAAAGAGAAAAATTAAATTCACAATATGCTTCCATTTACTAATTCTTTCATTTTGTGAATAAAAATAAAATAGCAAATTTGGATTGCATCATATTATCTTTTTTGGGGTTATGGATATAATTTCAACAAATACATACATGTATGTGTCCATTTACTAATTATTTCATTTTACCGATAAAAATAAAACAAGAAGTTTCATTGCATTGCATCATCTTTTTTTTTTTGGTTATGGATCTAATTTCAAAAAATACATACAAATATTAAAATTACAGACATTTTTTAATATAATTTATTATTTTAAGGGTATAGTTTAAGTGATTTTTTTTGTTTTCAGACTAAAATTTAGTAACAAATTTTTTGGTGACAACATAATTATTTATCATTTAAATTATATTTTTTAATCTAACAAATACACTAGAATTTTTTGGAGCATTCATATTATTTAAATTTATCAGTTTAAAATTATAATTTTCCTAGTTTCTAATCCCACAAAATCAATTATAAAATCACCTCATTAAATCTTTGGCTTTTAGAATATAAATTTATATGAATAATATGATTAGATGTTTCAGGAACCAAAATGATTTCCAACCAAGAGAGGAATCCAACAAGAGATACTATTGCAACAAGATAGTCCTCTTTTTAGTATTGGCATGTAAAGGATGTTAGTGATGGAAAGTACAGAAATTAAAAAAAAAATTGAAGAGTTGTTGGACAAAGGGATCATCAGGTCATCTTCTTCACCTTGTGGTTCACCTATTGTTTTGCTGTCAAAGAAGGCTGGAACATGGTGCATGTGTGTGGACTTCTATGCATTGAACAAGATTATGGTAAAGAACTGTTACCCATAGAATATATGATTTACTTGATCAATTGAAAGACGAAAAGTACTTTACTAAGTTGGACTTAAGGAGTGGCTACCATCAAATTAGAATTGCTAAAGGAGACATGTGGAAGACAACATTCAAAATAAAACAAGGTTTGTTTGAATGCTTAATTATGCCTTTTGGTTTATGTAATGCTCATGCTACCTTCATGCGTGTGATGAATTATGTGTTGAGGCCATTTCTGAGTTTGTTATAGTATACTTAGATGACATCTTAATTTTCATTAAATCTCGCGATTAACGTGTCATGCATGCAAGAAAAGTACTTAATGTATTCAAGAAAGAATGATTGTATTTAAAGATGTCAAAGTGTGAGTTTGGAAAAACTTCTTTAGTTTACTTGGGTCATATTGTTGGAGGAGGTGAGTTGAAAATAGATCCCTCCAAGCTTGATGTCATTTTGAATTGGCCATGGCCCAAGACAGTTAGTGAGGTAAGAAGTTTTGGGAGTAGCCCAATATTGGAGGAAATTTATTGCTAACTTGTCTTCTATAACAACTCCTTTGCATGCATTGACAAGTGTGATTTTTTTTTCAATGGGGAGGCAAACAAAAAAAGCCCTTTGATGCATTCAAGAAAAATATCAGTCCAGCTCCAGTACTTGCACTTCCAGACTTGAGACAGACATTTGAGATTCAGACCCTCATGCAGCATGGTAAGTATTTATTTTCATTCGGAAACTTTCAATGATGCAATGATTAATTATCTTACATATGACAAGGAATTGTATGCATTGGTGCAAAGTGTGAAAAAGTGGAAACAATACTTGTTGGGTAAGGAAACAATCATTCACACTGATCATCAGCCATTGCACTACTTCCAATCTCAATCAATGTTGCAGCAATCAAGGAACTTCTGATGGATGGGTTTTCTTCAATAATTTCACTTGGTAATCAAGTATAAGAAAGGTATCTACAATAAAGTTTCTAATATTCTTTCTAGGCCTATTATTAGTGCACCTACTTTACTCAAGTATAATTCTATTTTGCATGAAAGTTATATTGAGCAATATGAATTAGACAATGACTTTCAGGATGTTTATGCAAGCTTGAGTCCAGGTAACCAAGTAGGGGAATTGAATTAACATTTGTATGATAACTTTTTGTACCATCTTGGCAAGCTTTGTATTCCACAGGGAGAAAGAGTCAACATCATAAGAGAGTCACATACTTCTCTTATTGTTGGTCATTTCGGTGTAAGTTAGACGGTGGCACATCTACAGAGGTATTGTTATTGGCCTTGTATGCTTGAAAGTGTGTCACATTTTATTAAAGGATGGTCATTATGTGTAGTCAATGAACCTAACAATAGGAAGTTAGGATTGTACACACCACTTCTGGTTCCTTCATGACCGTGGGAGAGTGTTTCTATGGATTTTTTAGGAGGTCTTCCATTTTCAAAAAGAGGTCATGATTATTTGTATTTAGTTGTGGATATGTTCATAAAAATGTGTATTTTGATGGCATGTAAAGAGCAAGTTACAGTGGAACAAAATTTTCAACTATTATTTCAGAATGTATGGGTGCATTTTGGATTGCCCACATCCATTGGTAGTGATTGAGATTCTCGCTTTGTTGGGAATTTCTGGTCAAGCTTGTGGGGATTCATGGACAACAAATTGAATAAGAGTACAACATTTCATCCAAAAACAGATGGTAAAATAAAGGTGGTAAACAGGACAGTGATACATCTTCTTCGTGGGTATTGCAGTAAGTATCGTAAGTTGTGGGATGAACATTTGCATTATATTCAACATGCTTACAACCTAGCCAAGCACTCTTCAACTCAAGCATCACCATTTGAGGCATGTTTGGGATACTTGCCTAAGTGTCCTTTGGATTTTATTTTTGGGAAATATGTTGCTATTGATGCTCATAGTGACATAGAGAAAGCAAGAAGGTTCATTAAAAAAATCCAATTCGTACACCAAAGAGTTCAAGAACAGATTGAAAAGAGCCAAGGTAATTATAGACCAAGGCACGACAAGCATTGTGTAGATCACAACTTCCAAGTCGGTGATGAAGTTTGGCTTCACATTGGCAAAGAGAGGCTCCACGGAGAAGGTAAAAAACAAACCAATTAGATATTATCCATTCAGAATTTTGGAAAAGATTCGTAACAATGCCTTCAAGTTGGATTTGCCTTCATATATGAAACTTTATGTTGTTGTTAATGTTGAGAACTTAAGGTTGTATGAGCCTCTGTTCATTGGAGATCAAGGAGAAAATATCCAAATTCCTTCCATAGAGGATTTTTCTCGTGAATACCTTGATGAAGTACAACAAGCCACCATTCTTGACAGAAGAACAAGGTCTTCAAAACGAGGGAATGTGGATTACCTTCGAGTGGGGCTCAAGGGAACAAATCCTTCAAAGACCAAATGGATTGAGATAGGAAAATTGAGGGAACTGTACCCTCACCTTTTGGACAACTGAAAGTGATATTTTGGGGTCAAAAAGGCTTCCAGTGGAGAGGAATGATCAGGTGCTCAAAAAAATAGCTCAAAATTCAAAGTTGTCGAATTGGAACCTAGACAATCACATAATGCTAGTCATCTTGAATTCAGAGCAACTCATTTCACCCGAAACAGGCTTCGTATGACTGCAGAAATGAGTTTTGTTCACTTTCCTAGACAAGCAAATTTAAAAAAAAAAATTGACAGTCCAGTCAGTAGTCTGTCATGTTGACATGGTGCTAACTGGGCAGGGTATGTGGAAGTTTGACTTAGTCAATGGGATCCCTCAGGAAATGGGGTGCTGACAAGTGGCATGGTACTATTGGTTGAATTTGCGTGTTTGTGATTGGTTGGAGTGGTGGCCAACCATAGGCTAACACGTGGCCCAATGAGAGGCTGTCACCAAAAAACTAGTTATAGTCCGAGCAAAGGTAGTAGGGATCAAACCCGTGACCTCCCAAGAAAAATACAGAACCTTTACCAATAAGCCACGAGGGAAGTTCTTAACCCCTATGTTTGCTCGTTTTATTTAAGGTTTCATGTCTACGTTGTTTGGGGAACATGCCAGCCTGCGTGGGGCAAGCCGACAGTTACACCACTACACACGACCACCACGAAGGAGGAGCGGGGGCCCGACCGATGGGGGCGGGTCATTGGCCTTAGCCCTAGGCACGTGGCCCCCCAGATGGCCAAAATTTGCGGTACATTTGCCTTAGCGGAAATTTAAACTATCTGACAATTTCCCCTTGTTTTCAATGAAAATGTCGATTCGTTACCGCGTTTTGAGGGAAAAATTGTAGGATGATGCCGAATTTTGTGTAGTTTGGGGTGTGATTAACAAAATATTGGGAAAGGCCATAACTTCTTCAGTTTTTTACCAAATCAGGAGCAGAAAGAGGCTACAAATGCATTTTTGGGCATTCTGGAGCCATTGGAGTAAGTTTCAGAGCATTCTGAGCATTGTAAATTGATGCTTTCACATTTTTTAGCATAATAGAGAGGGAAAACCATTGGAAACTGAATCAAGGACACGTAGCCCAAGAGGGGTGAACTCCTTCATCATGTGATGTTGTGATATTGTTTATGGTGATGTTAATGTCTATTATGTGTTGTTGTTCAATCATTTGTTTATGTGAATTTGCACATAGCGATTACATAAAAACACTCAAGCATATTTAATATAATCTGAAAGCAATGTTAATTTTCTTAATCAGATGAATCTACCTACTACAAACTTTGTTACCATATTAAATTACAACATGGAAAACAACAAAAAATAAAATACTTGAATCTCGAATTTAAATTATAAGGAAAATATATTGACATACTTTCATACACTTTTCACAACCTTAAATCTAAAATGTTTGGATGGAAGAGAAAAATTAAATTCACATTATGCTTCCATTTACTAATTCTTTCATTTTGTGAATAAAAATAAAATAGCAAGTTTGGATTGCATCATCTTATCTTTTTTGGGTTATGGATCTAATTTCAACAAATACATACATGTATGCGTGGATTTACTAATTTTTTCATTTTGCTAATAAAAATAAAACAACAAGTTTGTTGCATTGCATCATATTTTTTTTTGTTATGGATCTAATTTCAAAAATTCATATAAATAATAAAATTACATAAAATTTTTTAAGATATTTATATTTTAAAAGTGTAGTTTAAGTGATTTTTGTTTTCACCAACGAAAATTTTGGATAAAAACATAATTATTATCATTTAAATTAATATTTCCGAATCCAAACAAATACACTAGAATTTTTTTGGAGCATTCATATTATTCAATTTATAATTTAAAAAAATTATAATTTTACTAATTTCTAATCCCACAAAATCAATTATAAAATCACCTCATTAAATCTTTGGCTTTTAGAATATGAATTTATATGAATAATTTCACTATAAAAAATGTCAATGTGGCCTTATTCTTTGGCTTTTAAAATGTGCGTTTATATAAACAATGGCAATATGGAAATGTCAATATAGCTTTATTCTTTTAACTTACTTGAAAATATTAATCTAATTAGGTGATTCTCACATCATTTTTAATCAAATCACAATGTTTCATTATTTACCTTACAATTTCTACGTAAAAATAAATTTAATATCCTTCGAAACAACTTAAACATTTAACTTATCCAGACTAAACCACCTAAAATTATAATTTCAGCCCTTGTGATTAAAAATTTTCACCAAAATTAATTAAAAACTCAACATTATAAAAAAAAAAAGGTTACCTTGAGGGCGTAAAACAAAGTCTTCTGTCCCATTGAGTCCCATGGTTTCTTCGAAAATAAATGAAGCATAAGGACAAGTGTACAAAGCATCTACTAGAAGGCCGAGCACATTCAACATGGGCTCTCATCAAAGTCTTTGTGTTCAGCAACATGGTGTATAGTCATTATGGAAGGCAAACGACCCCTGACACATTGAATGATGGCACTCGATAAAGTCTTCGTGTCATTTATGTGGTTTCTCTGAAAATCGTATTACTAGTTATGGGCATATGTTTAAGGTCGAGAGAAAATCCATTTTATTTTTCGACACTTGTTATTACTTTTGTGAAATTAGTGAGTTGTGTTAGAGACCATGATTCTTGCGTTAGTTATTTTTGCGACCTTGTTTTGCAAATATTTGTTATTGTGTTATTATTCATTCGCTTTTTTAGACACT
>APFE030172005.1:20261-72043 GCA_000404065.3 Pinus taeda
AAACTAATTTTTTTATCATTAAGAAAATATGTTTTCCATAGATCTAGTATTTCTCACTTTTCATTTGAGAAGAGACAAGTTATATTTTTGGAATTTAACAAGAAAGTTGCAGCATAACATTTTAAACATCAGAAGATGATAAAGTTATCATCTTAAATGTAATTGATAGAGATGATTTGAGTTAGCAATTTTGATTGTTTTTTATTATTTCAATAAGATTGGCTGAATATTTTGGTTTATTGACCTTGCACGTTTGTTTTTTTTTAAATTTAAATTTGATAGGAGTTCCATAATTACACTAGTTTACAAATTTGAGATATTTTTTTGGAAACTTTACATGAAAGCCTAATTATGAAAATATTTGTAATTATGAAAATATTTAATAATTTAACTAGATTCTCGATTTGAGATTCTCAGCTTAAAAAAACGTAAAACTTTAAGAAAAATTGTGAAACTTTTAAAAACAGCCATAGTGGTTTATGTTATCAGTAACCTAACATTGCAAAATATGTTTTCAGTCACTCTACGTAGTAAATCCTAAGATGCTAATTTGCAAGAATCAATCCAAAACATAAAATATATCACTAAAGTTGTATTTCGCAATATAAACCGATAAATACACACATAACAACATAAAATATATCACTAAAGTTGTATTTCGCAATATAAACCGATAAATACACACATAACAGCATTACCCATTACGTTATTGCAACATCATTAATATATTTTATTGTAACATTTATTGAACTCGCTCCACTTCGGCTTCTTGCACCCCATTTTATTTTCTTTTACCAGATGGCAGTCCCTCGACCACTACAGTGTACTGTCACGGTTTCTTTCTCCTTTCTCTTTCTCTTGTGCACCATGTGACCCGCTGCCGAACCCTTTTCTGAATTGGAAGCTATGGCGAGGGGAAAGTTAACGAGAGCCCTGGCTCCGCGGATTCTGAAGGCAGCGCGGTCATATGCGAGAGCGGCTTCTTCGGCGGTGTCGAAAGTGCCTAACCAAATTCTGGACCCCTTCTTGGCAGGATCCCTAATTTCCGCTGCAAATTTACCCCACGGCCGCCGCCTGACTCCTCTGTATTGTCTGGCCCTGATCTGCTTCATCTCTCCATTCTGCTCCTCACGTGCCTGTGGCTTTACGTTAAGCGCCTCTGCTCTCATAACTGCGCATACAGAAGAAGAAGAGGAAGAGTTCTGTGCTTGTGTATTTTCATTCTCATTCTCTTCTGATGTCGATTTGCTGCTCATATTTTGGCATGAGCCGCTGCTAGTGGCGCGGAGATAATCTCCGCCAGGCGAGAAGGAGAGAAATGAGGACATGCATTCAGTTCCTGAATCATATAGATGATGCATAATATCCAGTTCGTCCTCTTCTTCCAACAAATGGTGGCGAATGAACTCCAATACATTCAAAAGGTTCATACTCATCCCTTGTGTGACCTCCATCGTGCCTTCTCGCCGATTGGGTGGTATCGACATTGAGTGAGAAATATAAATCCTTCATTCTCATTTTCGTCCCTTCCCTTCCGAAGTTTTCTCACAAATACATTGCATCGTGGCAACGCACGCTCTTTTTGACATCTAATTATTATTAAAATATTTCTTCAACCTGCAATAATGGCATCCGTCGTTTTCCATGCTTCTAGAACATCTAAGATAAGAAAGAAAGAGTCAGCGAAGGGAAAGTGTCAATATGAAACCTTGATGTACACACCCTCCAATGTCAGTATGAAAATTTGATGTACACACTTTACAATATGAAAATGCGTACTATACAGAGCGGATAAATTAGCTAGCTAAATAGTGAAATTTGGGCATGATTTTTGCCAATAGCGGATAGATTAGCTAGGAAAATAGTGAAATTTGCGCATGATTTTTGAAAAAAAAAAAAATTAATGAAGATTTTAAAAAATATAGGTTATTGTTGTTAAATTTCAATATTTTGTATTTTATAGGTTTTTGTTGGTATTGAATTTATTTCTACCATAAAGAAACAAGTCAAATGTTTCTATGACTATTATATATTCATGTTAAGTACGGATCTAACATAACATGAGCCAAAATGGATCAAATTTCTTCACTTGCAAACAAAAAATCAAATTTCTTCACTTGCAAACTTTTTTAGAGTGCAAAATATAATGGGTTATTTTTTATTGTTTAAATTTTATTTTTAAATGCTAAATAAAATATATATAGAATCAAATAATAACCATTAAAACTTAGTTTGTTTTCTATATATAAATATATATGAAGTTGATATATTTAAATCTCTTGTTGAAATATTTTTTAAAAGTATAAGATTTAAACATGTGATTCGCACATTTGTTTTTAATTATAGCCTGATATTATTTTTCTATTTAAAACATAATTCTTATTTTTAATTTAAAAGGGCACAAACAGGAGGACAAATTTACACATCCCCTCATATTAAGTTGTAGAATAAAATTCTCAGCTCAATCAAATTAAAAAAAAAAAACAAAAACAAATTTGTAAAAAAAAATGTAAAATAAATTAAAATTTTATGTTTAATTAAAAAAAAAAAAAAGCATATTTAAAATATATTTTTTATTAAAATGAGAGATTAAGGAGGGATTAAATGACTTTTTGAAAATTCTTTTTTATTTTGTTTTTCGATGTAGATAAAAGTTTTTCCACACATAGTGAATCCGATAATCAACACGCACTGAGTTATTTTTTTAACTGGATTTTCTTTTAAAATATCTTTTAATTGGATTGTGAATGGGTGCTTGGATGGTTTTTTTTTTAATGTGTGCCTGTTACAACGATCAAGAGACAATTATTTCAGGTTAGCGAATATTTGATAAAATAGAGTAGGTCAAAGCAGGCTGGCGAAGATTTAAAGGAAAAAACTAGAAGTGTATACCTTCTAGTTTCCTATATAATAGTAATTAATGATCTAAAATCGTTAATAATTCGGAATTGTAATTGAATTTATTTATCAAAATTTCGATGGTTTAAATTGTCACTATCCTCATTCGCGTTTTGGTTAGCGAAAATGGCCTTATACAAGAGGTCGCGAGTTCGATCTGTGCAATGAGAAGAAGAGCAATCGAAGAAAGAGGGGCTTACTCTGCAGTACCTAAATTTTGTAAAAATTCGATGGTTGAAATTTTTTTCTTTCAATATGTATTTATTTTTATACTTTCAGAAATACACCGGGGTTCGGACAAATCAAACTCCATTCCACAGCTAAGTTGCCGACCGATTAAAAGAGTAGCGCGCTAAAAGATGCGGTGGGTAGTTTAATTTGAGTTGAGTCTTACTGAAGAAACCACTCAGTCAAACCTGAACAGAGTACCCATTCTGCGACAAAACATCGGGGACAAAGAATGTGGCCATTTCTTTTATTTTATTTTTATTATAACATGAACAATGAATTAATTATTATAATTTCGAGAGGGGCGATTGAATATAGACATTTGGACGGTTGGCTCAGCTTAGCTTTTGGTCAGCAAAACACCAGGGTGTGACATCTAATTCTGGGGAATATTGAAATAGCTTGTTTACCAGGTCATGGATACTTATAATTCTGTCCTTTTCCTTTGTGAGTCCATTCTTATCGAAAACATGACAGCAAAGAATATGATACAGTATTGGCTAAAGTGGAAGAGCTTTTACAGCATACACTACGATTATTCCTGGAATATTTTGTGCCTCTCTGGCTGGTTTCTCTCTTGCTTGTTATGACCAAAAGAAATCGATGAATTAACTATATAAAAATAGACTTTAAGATAATTTGTAATCAACTGTAAATGAGTTTATTTGTCTAAATTTGTTTCTAAATATAATTTGTGGCATTATGGTATAGTTTTATTAGTCTACATTAGTTTGTTGTTTATGGTGTACCTGCTATAATAACATTTAATTTTTTTGCATTGTAGATTTAAATTTTCGGTCTTTTGTGTTTTCAAGGACTTATTGAATTTATGTCAGTTGAACAGTTAAAACCTTTTAATAACATGGTTATATTTGAGGCTACACGTGCATGTATAGCCACGAGGCACATCACCTACGTTTGCTTGTTTGTTTCATTCTCGTCATTAGGTTTTATGACATTTTGCATTTAGACCCTTTAATAACCTAGTTATCTTCGAGGCTACAAGTACATGCATAGCCATGATGCACATCACCTACACTTGCATGTCTGTGTCATTCTCGTCATTAGGGTTTACACCATTTTACATTTGTTCATTAAGAAAAGAATGTCTCAACATTGCCTCTGCATTTGTGTCTATGTAGATTAAAGGCATTAGTTTTCTAAGAAGATGCCGAAGTTGTACTTATTTGCACCTTTTCTATGTCCAAGGTTTGGATCATACTACAACCAACTCAAAAGTTTTATTGCCACCAAAAGAAGCTCATAACGGGAGGCAGTTTCTATTAGATCAACACATTTGCAAGTTGCATCATAAACCATTTGTTGTTCAATGTCCACGTATTTCTGCAAGGGTCAACTTGGCTTCATTCAGGCTTGAGCTCAAAGGCGACAATGAGTTTGGACTACCTTCAACTTGAAATATTACCTAGGGTCCTTTTCCTATGATGTCCAAAGACTTAACATTGACGTAGCTATGGTTTTGTTGCATTCTAATCATCTTAGTTTTAAAACTTTGAAACTCGTATTTTTCTACTATTTGGACAAGTCGCAATCACCACTCGTAGAGCTACTCCCATAGCCTTTGAAAGAGTGACTTGAGCCTTATTCTAAACACCTCACTATAGTCACAAAGAACATTCTTAATTTCCAGTGATTTGGTGCTGTCAATTAAAACTGTGATCTGTGACCTAATCTATCTTTGTCGCATGCGATAAGGACACCTCGCACTTCCAAGATGCTACCTTGATTGTATCTCAAAACTGCAACTAGCCACTTAATTTGCAATTCGTGACTTACTCTAAGCAACTCATTCCCTCTAGCCACAATACTGAGTTATAGTTCACAGTAATTTGACAATGCAATCTAAAAGTGCGACCTGCCACTAGATTGTCCCTAGCAAATGTGATAAACACAATCCACATATTTAAATTACAGCTAACCTATCTAGCCTCTGCTGATATGATTTGCAGCTAGTCACTATATCTGTAACCTATGGCTAGTCACTAGATTTGAGATTTGTGACCTCCCTATTCTTGCATCCTGCAATTGTGGTTTGTTTCTATGTCTCTTCATATTCCTATCACTTTAGCTTCCCTGACCCTTTGTATTTTACACCTAGATTCTATACTTCTTCATCCTTTGCATATCCCTCTAATGCCCCTACTCTCCAAGGTGTCATTTCATCACAATCACTACACCTTTAGAGAAACTTGCAATTATTTTTCAGACTTGAACCTTCACCCTTCACCACTACCAGCTGAGGTAACGACTTACATTTTGAGCATGAAAAGGACTCTCTAGCCCCTTATTGTTATTTCCATCAACAATAGTCATTGTATGGCCTCTACCATTGCAACTGGTGACTATAGTTGGCCTTCCCTCTCCCTATGGTCACAAGTCCCACCTCTAGTCACTGGCATTATGCCTTCAAGATGTGACCAATACTATGAAGAGGATTTGCGACCAACACTGTGACTTGAAGATGCGACAAACACCATGAAGAGGAAATGTATCAACATTGTGAAGAGGATTTGTGACCACCACTGTAACTTGAAGATGTGACTAGCCTCTAACAATGCGATTTGTGACTAACCTCTGCTAATGCAATTTGTGACTAGCCTCTGCTCATGTAATTAGTTACTTACTCACTAGTCTCTACAAATGAACTTGTGACTAAGAGTGTTCTCATTGCATGCAACAAAGCCAATTCATACTTTGAAACTCAACTGCCACTAGAAATTGAGATTGTGACTACAAGGACAACTATGACTAGGAAGTGCGACTATGACGACAAGGAATACAAATGGTCACAAGGAATAGGAAAAGTCATAGGGAAAGTGGAAAACCACCTCCCCATTTGTATGAATATATGTTGATACCTTGTATGCAGGTTAAAAAAAAGGGTAAGGAATACCTAGTATGAAGGTTAAAAAAGTATCTGTATGGGTTAAAACAATCTCCAAGGTTGTGGTATAAGAAATTTGATACATATATATGGGCACTCGGCCTCACAAGCAACAAAGTGGATCATTATGTGTATTTTAAATTAATTGGTTACCACGTTATTGTTTTGGTCTTGTATGTGGATGATATGTTGTTGATTGGAAATGAAAAATAAATTATCTAGGATTTGAACACCCAATTGTCCTCCAAATTCGATATGAAGGATTTTGGTGCTTCAAACTATATTTTTGGCATGGAAATTAAATGAGACCGAGAAAAGAGGAAGCTCTAGTTAAACCTAAGGAAGTATGTAGAGAAAATATTACAGAGATTTAATATGCAATACAGTAAACCGTTGAAGGTTCCTATTCTTATAGGTGTAAAGTTATGTGCTGAACAATGTCTTGAGACAGAAGAATAGGAAGAGGACATGTCCTATGTTCCACATGTGAGTGCAGTTGGTAGCTTGATGTATGCAATGATTTGCACTAGACCAAGAATTACACATGCAGTGGGAGTATTGAATAGTTTTATGTCAAAACCAGGGAAGGAGCATCGGACAACAGTGAAGAATGTTTCTAAGTATTTACATGACACTAGTGATTATAGTTTGTGCTACCAAGGAAGACCAGGATTGGACAGAGTTTTGGACATTCATGGCTTTGTTTGTGTAGACTGGGATGGAGATCTAGATCAAAGAAGATCTACAAGTGGGTATGTGTTTAACCTATTTGGAGGAGTAGTGAGTTGGATGATTAAGAGGCAGTATGTAGTGGCACTTTCAACTATAGAGGTTGAATACATGGAAACCACTCATGCAAGCAAGGAAGTAGTTTGGTTGCAGAGATTGTGTTCAAGTATGTGGTTGCTGCAGCGAGCTATAAGGATAGACTGTGACAACCAAAGTGTAATTTTCTTGGTTATGTACCCTATTTATCATTCGAAGATAAAGCATATTGAAGTTCAGTATCACTTTATGAGGGATATGGTTGAGGAAAAAAATGTTTCAGATGCATCGACGAAGTCTGTGAGCACTGAGAAGTTTTCTTGGTGTAGAGAAACAATGGTTGTTGCAGGATTAGACCAATGAATAAGCTTTTTTTATGACCCCCTATGTAGAAAGAAAACAAGTGGGAGAATGTTGGGTGTGTTTTATATTCTTTTCACTACTAGCTCATAGGGTGGATGTAGCCCCACCTATAGGAGGGTTTGCAGGGGGGCGATAGCCCGCCTCCACGGGGTATGAGGTAGGGCCCCGAGATTATTTTTTCATGCGGACCTAAAAATAGCTGGGTAGACCCAAGGATGGGGGGCAGACCCAAAGATGATAGACAAAACTACCCATGGTTTTGTGCATGAGTTTTGCACATGGTTTTGGGCATGATGGTTTTCTCCCCATGGTATTTTGTAGATCTAGTTAAGGGAACTATCGTTATGTTTTAATCCAGTGTTAATATATTGGGGTATATGAATTCTTCGACATGTATATATATGTATTGTAACATTGAAAGGAACATAATGAAAAATCAATCTGGTAGTCTCGAGTTTGGAATCCAAGAGGAAATCTCCGTGTATATTTGTTTTCTATTCTTGTCATTGTTTATTTGTCTGTTTGAAGAATCCATTTTTAGGTAATTTCTATATAGGGTTAAAACCTACAACTCACATATTTCGTTTTACTTTTAACTACTTTTTCTCTTTTTAAAGTTGAAATTAAATTATATGTGATGTGGACATCAAAATATTTTATTTGTGAATGAGAATAAGTGAAATAGTTTTCCCACATTGGGTTCTAGTATCAACAATAAATCGAGTGACCATAGTGAGGTTGGGATTATTGATGTTTTATAATGCTTTTAACTAAAGATAACTAAATATGCATATCCATTTTTATTTTGTATTATAATTGACATTTCTTTTCTATTTATAGAATATTTTATTTTTATTTTAACAGGACGTGTGTCAAATCCATGTTGAGCACAGATGGAATCACAGATCACCCTCATATTGGGTTGTAGAATGTGTCTCTGTAGAAAATAATGTTTTGTAGAAATTGTTCTAGTGGAATTTCCATAATAATTTAGAGATAAGTGTAAATCTCATATATTTATATTTCGTAAATATGCAGATGTTTCTACTCATATTTTGTTATTATATTTGACCACTAAAAAATATCATTTCCATTATCTATTATGATTATTATATAAGAGAATTCATTCAAACATATGGCCACATCAATATTATTATTACAGCATCTCTCGATACTACATTGTAGAAGTGCATTTTTGTGTAATTAAAAATACGTTACTAAAATAGACAAGCATATATCTATCTTAACCTCGATATTTAAGCACTGCTAAGTATTTTAGAAAATTTTATTTTTATTTATTTATTTAGTATTACATACCTTGATGTCCATCACTAGGGACACTTGCATCAGTCTCTATCCCTACCTATATTTATTGTGCTAGAGATCTATCTTGTATCATGACTAGTCCTTAATAGCATTAGTCTGTGGTACGTTGTGTGGGTGGCCATTCTCTATTCTCTCAATATAGAATATGGGTATGCCTACCTTCGGGATGTAATTATTTATGTATCTAACTATAATTTTGCAACCTCTATTGGTATTTTGTATGTGGTCTCACAATCGAACTCACTTGGATACTCCTTTCATCTGCTTATATTTGATACAAACAAATCCCATGAATGTGGTAGTTCATTGAGTGATGAGATCCCTTGTTCTTTGCCACACACAATTTCATCAATAACTTGTATTTGATCTCTTAGTCAATAAATTTTGACAAATTATGAAGCCATTATATCATTATTCCTCATTATGATATCACGAAGTTCATTTCCCAAACTCATGACTTGGTCAATGTTGTTGATGGCATACAAACCAATAAGGGCATCATACATCTACTTTGAAGTGTCAAGCTATGAGATGTATGGAATTAGATGATCCTTGATTGTGTCCATGATGATGCTCATGGAAATGTTTACATATTTCTTGTACATCTTCTTTCTTACATCATTTCTAGGTTTAGTCACTTTTCCTTGCACAATTTCCAAATCATCTTTCGTTGCGAGAATTAGGTCGATTCTTGTCTTCCAAGCTCTAAATTTAGTAGCCACTTCTAACTTGTTCTCTAATTTGATAGAATCCATGGATGGAACTTGATTATAGATCCATAGTTTATTCAAAGTGATCTCAAGGTAAGTCTTCTTCAAGAATGATCTCTTTCCTCTTTCCTTCACAAAAGCTCTAAAACATGTTGATTTTCCTAGTGAAAACTATACAAACACTTCTTTCTAAAACTTGATAATTACTTCCAATGATGTAGATGAATATTTTGCACTTTTGATGCATCATTAAGAAATTATACATTTATAAATTAAACAATAGTGAAAATACAACATTAGAGATCACAATCCACAAAGAAACAACAAGCTTTTACCCTAAGAGAACCCACTGGGGGGGAACCCAACCAACATTTTCTTTAGAGAATCAATGGAATAAGAGATGCATCAAAGTCAAACTAACCAGCGAGATGAAAACTACAATATGCCTCAAGATACCTATTCAAACCTCACCAAATCACTTCAAGGAGCCTCTACACAAACTCGTTATAGGCTTTTACTAGGGCAAAAATTCAGCCTCTCCTTTATCTTAGAATTTTGGACCTATGACTAGACTTTACCATAGAAATGTCAGACCTTCAATATCACACGTGCAAGGAAACAAAAGAACAAATATGTGAGGATAATTATCTTAAATTTGACTTCTTCTTCAAATTGACCTTCTTCTTCTTTATCCCCATTCGCTATGCTAAATAATAAATACACTTGATGAGAAGAGATGTGAATTTCCTTATAGTGGAGATTAAGTGGTATCTTTATATACATGTTGGAAGGGGTTAAATAAGTACCTCTTTGGCTGGCATGACTTCATCACTAGAAGGCCGACTTGGGCATCTAGTGGTGTCTAAAGTACAAATTTCCATTTTCATTTTTACACACTTCATAAGGTCATGAAGACTATTCCTTGTAAAAAATTCGTTTGAACATAAATTCCTATCAATAAAATTTTTATTTTCTTGAAGCATGAAGATCATGCTTCAATTATTTTTTGTTTTTCCAAACACAATTTATATTGTATTATTACAAATACAAATGAAAATTATGAATACCAAACATAGCTACAACATTTAACAAAGTCAGTGTGCCAAAAAGTGATTTTTGGAAGACTCGAAAAAGGTGGAATTGGAGGCTTCAACACTCTCTTGTTGTTTTAGCGGAGAAACACTAGGCCTGAGAATACTCTGTGTCATAGTAACTTGAGGATCATAGGGCTAACAATGCCTATCTGCCATTGAATTAGGGAATCTGAGTGCAAAATTTGCATGGATAATATTGCTCAAGTCATGTTTGATCACTTAGAGTGGAAAAGGATCAAAACATTGAACATGGTTAAGAAAGTGTCTAGATCCATTATGATCACTCTTGAGAGAAACTTATATAAACAAGTTGTCCATAAGTCACAAAGGGAGAATAAAGTTATAATGCCAGAATGCCACCAAAATTTTAACCCATGGTATACTTCTGTGATAAGCTTGCACAAACAAGTCTTTATATCATTGATAGTAGGTGAGGAGGCTCAACTATGTACTTCTACTTGGTAGAATGAAAAGTGATAAATAAATCTCTCATTTCATTCATGTCTTCCACTAATGTTCACATCTTTTATTTGAGTTTATATGTATGCATCATAGGGCTTCACTCAATGAACCTCTGAAATATCACGCGCATTTGTGGCATGCTAGAAAATACCCTTAATTTGGCTACATATTGGAAAATACCTCTAAAAATCATATTATTTAACCCCCTGCCAATATGAAACCAATACATCTTTCCAATTTAAACACCCATACTTTCACTAGATATCGTAGGTATCTATTTTTTCATTAACATTTTTTATACCAATTTATATTTTTTCATTAACTTTGAGCTCTATTTTTTATACCTGCCAATATAAAAACCTTTTACCCCCTATTATATGCTTAATATATTATGTAATTTTTTCCTTAATATAAATATCCCCCAATATGAATGCACATGGTATGGTATTGCTTATACAATGAAGCCCCTGTGGTATGAATGAACTAATCTTTGTTTGTAGGGAAAATAGTGGTTTGGTTTCTCTTTTGTGTGTAGATATTTAGAAGTACGAGCAGGAGCTCAAGTCTCTAGGAGATCTCCTACCAGTTCAAAACATTAAATAGAGTTGGATTCCCTGTGATATGAAGGTAACCTTATTCATTTTCTTCATGATTTTCTATTGTGTGTTTCAGATTTCTTTCCTTTTATTGTATCACACTTTATTCAAACACCCTCCCTTTGGGTAGACCTTGGACAAGTCTGTTGCACATAAAGTAACTCATTATTGTGAGTGAAATTCAACTGTGATAATAGGATATATAGCTCCAAATATTTTTCTTAGGATCATGAAACAAAGAGAAGTGATAGTGTCTAAATATATTATTGCTTTAGACCCGAATGGCCACGAGGAGAAAATTACCTAGTCTTTCTTCCTTTAAATGGGTTATATTCCACATGAATACCATGGGTCAATAATCTCATAAACCTGAGCTCAAAAACCAATGGTAACTTGACCGAGTCAAGTTTATTTGAACTACCCTAAAAATCCTCCCTTACAAACTTGACTTAGGGAGATTAACCTACTCCTAATCACTCTCTCGAAGTCCATATAAAAAAATTGCCATCTATTTAAATACATGAATAACTAGCCGCTATATTTGTTTGTTATCTAAGATACATTTTCTCATACATGGTTCAGTAACCATCTCATTTGAGATCTCACATTCCCCCATATGCAAACCCCCTCCCTAGTACTTATCCATGTGGGGCATTCCACAACTTGTTAACTCCACGTGCCACTAAACTACATGTATGCCTAATCAAAATCTTAAGGTCTTACAAAAATCGAACTAAAGCTAGCATATGAGTACAACTACCACCCTCATACCTATCTAAGTGATTCATTCCACAAATTGTGTTATCATGTTCTTCTACACAACATGTATCCATAAAATATAGGTCTTACAAATTCCTTAGGGAATACACTTTTATATGGAAAGATTCCATAAAATGAACCAAAACCTCTAAAGGTGTTCGCACACCAAAATTGTTATCAAACCATTGCAACTCTTATCTCGCGTTGGCTCCTTCATTAAGCCTCAACACCATTGACTCCATATTTATTCTTTTTCTTTTCTATGCCACCTCTCTCTCTCTTGCTATATCTCTCCCGATCCATACCTTAACCTGGGGTTTCAACATGACTTGCACTCTCATGGCCCATTCAATGTCCATTATTGTTGTTACTTGTGTGATGCTCATAATAGCACTTTTCTTGAGTTATTTTCCTCCACCATGAAACCATGTTAATACTACTACAAATTCATTTATATGTGCTTATATGATGGTGGTTCACTAGGTAGTCACCTCTAGTTTCTCTTCCATCAACATCCACTTCATTATCTTCAAAAAAATCACTCTTTGAAAAATTATTGTAGAGTCATCCCTTGGAATGACTTGATGTCTAATACAACTCCTATCACTAATAGCTTCTACTAGTCCACATCTTTGACCACATCTTAAGCTAACCCTGTGAATTATTTTACTGATGCTTCTAGCCATATACCAATGTGCCTTTCTAACTCAACTAAGGAACATGATTCACCTTTATGGGTTTTATTATATACCCTTTTTCCATGCTCTGCTACCTTACTATCATCCACAACCACAGCTTGATAGTAACTTGTCTAAATACACCCCTACTCACAATGTGATTGCAACTTATAGAACTCAATCCAATGATGTCATATTTGAGTATCAACATAGAATTTGGGGTTTGTTTCCTTGTCCAACAACTTCTTCTCTATCTTGACATGTGTGGGGAGGACATTACACAACTCCTTCAAAGAAAATGCAACAGATCCATGTAGCCATTATTTATGCCTCCTTCTTCACTACTTGTTGCCTCTCCACCATTGAATACCCTACTCGTTGTTGCCACCTTATCTACGTGATATATGTTGTGGAGTGTCCCAATCATGTGTTGTCATTGGAGAAATACTTCGTGGGTTTTAGTCCCATGCAACATAAGAATACAAGGTTTAACACCTCTTCCTGGATTTTGGTCTTCAACTAGTTGTGCCTCAAGGATTATCATTTATGCATCAATCAAGTGGTTTCTAACTTCGTCCATGGCTTGGATTATTTTTTGTGGAATATCATATGTGGGGTGACAATTCCCTTACATCCATGGCCTCCATGGCCAACAGCTCATTCTATAAGGTGCAATAGGCACACCATAGTCTACACCATATCCACTAGGGTCACCCTTCTCTTTGAAACCACTACACAAAGCCACATGCTTAGGAAAATTCCTCGTTCTTTTTCAATCCTCGTTGTAAGCGCGTTCATTTCTAGGGTGTTTTTCCTTCTTTGGAAGAATATGTCTCATGGTTCAACTCCATATACGCCCACACCTCATTTTATCTTTTTTCAAACTTTTGTAATAACAAATTATGTACTCTCTAACACTTATTTCCAACATGATTGGTAATTTCCTCTCCTCCAATCCTAGCCATTCACAACCTTGGTCTATTCAACACACATCAAACTTTAACCACAACTTGGATATTCCCCAGGCATTGATACCAATTTATAAGATTAGAAATGAAGAGAATTGGTGGTGTGTAAAGACAATGTTTCTTAGGATGCCAATGGCCAGTAGGACAAATTTACCTAAAGTATTTTCGCCTTTAAATAGGTTATATTCCACACAGATAAAACAGGTCAATAACCTAGAGCTTGAAAATGACTAGTAACTTAACTGATTTAAGCTTACCTAAGCTACCCCAAGACTTTACCCATGGTAAAATCCACCCATCTCATGGATCTACCTACTACAATATGTTTTAACATATTAAATTATAACATGCACAAAAAACTAAATACCATAACCATCCTCCCAAACTTGACTTAGGAAGATCTACCTAGTCCCTAAGGATGTTCACACACCACTATTTTTATCAAAATACTACAACTCTCATCACACGCTGGCTCCTTCACTAAACTTTAAGGTCACTGCCTTTGTTTTCATTCTTTCTTTTCTCTATTCTACCTCTCTCTCCTCCAATATCTTTCCCAATCCATATGTTGACCTGGGATTTCAACATGAATTGCACTATCATGGCCCATCCAATTCCCATTATTATTGTTACTTGTGCATGCTCACAATAGCACTTTGATTAAGCTAATTTCCTTGACCACACAACCATGCCAATATTGTTACTATTCATTTATATGTGCTTCTACGACAATGGTTCATTGAGTAGTCATGTTTAGTTTCTCTTTCACCAACATCCACTTCATTATATTCAAACAAATCACTCCTTGCAAAATTATTATAGAATCATCCCTTGGAATGTAATTCATACACCTCCCGAAATGACTTGACATCTATTATCACTCCTCATGCCACTAGGTTCTACTCATCCACATCTTTGACCACATTCTAAGCTAACACTATTAATATTTTTTGTGATGCTTCTAACCACATACCAACTGGACATTCTAACTCAACTAAGGAACATGCTTCAACTATATGGATTTGATGACATACCATTATGCCATGCTTTGCTACCTAAATATAATACACAACCACAATATGATCACAACTCATATAAATACACCCTTGTTCATAATGCAAATGGAATGTAGATCACTCAATCCAACAATGTCACATTTGAGCCTCAACATAGTCCTTGGGGTTTGTTACCCTACCTAATAACTTCTCCTCTATCTCAACATGCATGGGGAGGACATTATGTCACTCCTTCAAATAAAATGCAAAATATCCATGTAGTCATTATTGTCACCTCCATGTTCAGTGTTTGTTGCCTATTCTCCATGGAAAACCCTACTCATTGGCATTTCCTTCTCTATTTGATGTCTCTTGTGGAGTGTCTGAATCGTGTGGTGGCATTGTAAATGGAGGACTTCAAGGTATTATCCCCCCCCCCCATAGCAAGATTACAAGGGTTCCACCTCTTCCTAGTTTGTGGCCATCAAATAGTTGTGCCTTAGAACATAACATTTCTTCATCAATCAAGTGGTTTCTAACTCCATCCAGGGCTTAACCATTCTTTATGGAATGTCATGTGGGGTAACAACTCCCCTACATCCATGGTCTCCATTTCCACAAACTCATTATGTAAGGTGCGATTGGCACACCATAGTCTGGACCATATCCGCGAGGGGCACCCTTCTCTTAGAAATCACTAGATGAAGCCACAGGCTTGGGTAACTTCCTCATGTCTTTTCTAGTCCCTGACATCATCGTATTCATTTCTAGGGAATTTTTCCTTCTCCAGAAGATTGAGGTTCATGTTCGCCTCCACTAATGACCACGACTCACTTTATCTTCTTTTAAACGTTAGCAATAATAGCTTGAACACTCTCCAACACTTCTTTCCAGCCTTCTTAGTGAGTGCCTCTCCTCAACCCCTGGCCATTCATAGCCATGCTCTAATTAACACACAAAAAATTTAACCACAAATTTGTTATTCTCCATGCTATGATATCACTTCTTAGGATAAAAAATGAGAGAATCAGTGGTGTCTAAAGACACCATTTCTTGGGATCCCAATGACTAATAGGACAAATTCACCTGGAATATTTTCTCCTTTAAATAGACTATATTCCATATGAATACCATAAGTCAATAAACTAAAGTTCAAAAACCACCCATAACTTAACCAAGTCAAATTTACCTAAACTACCCTAACACTTTATCCATGATAAAATCCATCCATCTCATGTATCTATGATCAGGTGCTAAAACAAATAGCTCAAAATTAAAAGTTGTCAGATTGGTGTGCAACCTAGACGACTGTGTAGTGATCGTCATCCTAAATTCGGTGCAACTCGTTTCACACGAAATGGACTCTGTATGACTCCAGAAACGAGTTCTGTTCAATTTCCCAAGCAACTGAATTTTCAAAAAAAATTGACAGCCTAGTCAGCAGTCCGTACCACTGACATGGCACTGACTTGGCAGGGTATATGGTAGTTTAACTTAGTCAATGGGATCCTTTGGTGAATGGGGTGATGACAAGTGGCATGGTATTATTGGTCAAATTTCTATTGTGATTGGTTGGAGTGGTGGCCAACCACGGGCTAACACGTGGCCCAGCTGAAGGCCACCACGTGGCAGTCCGAGCGGCCACCAAAAATTTGGTTATAGTCTAGGCAGAGGCAACAAGGGTCGAACTCACGACTTCCCAACACAAATACACAACCTTTACCAATAAGCCACGACAAAATTTCTTAACCCCTATGTTTGCACGTTGTATTTAAAGTTTCATGTCTGTGTTGTTTGGGGAACGAACCAGCTCGCGTGGGGCCAGCCCATGGTTACATCATTGCACACAACCACTGAAGAGGAGGAGTGGGGGCTCGGTTGGCGGGGGCGAGCTATTGGCCTTAGTCTTGGGCACAATTTTTGGTACATAGGTGTTAGCGGACATTTAAGTTGTCCGACAATTTCGCCCAATTTTCGATGAAATTATCGCTTTGTTAGCATGTTTTGGGGGAGAAATTGTAGTATGATGGTGGATTTTGGGGAATTTTTAGTGTGATTAGCAGAAGATTGGGAAAGGCCATAACTTCTTCATTTTTTGACCAAATCGGGAGAAGAAAGAGACTATACAGGCATTTTTGGGCATTCTAGAGCCATTCAAACGTGTTTTAGAGCATTTTGAGCATTGTAAACTGGCGTATTCAAAATTTTGAGCATAATAAAGAGGGCCAAGCCATTGGAAGTTGGAACAAGGAGACATAGCCCAAGAGGGTGAACTCCTCCATCATATGCTATTGTGACATTGTTTATGGTGATGTTAATGTCTGTTATATGCTGTTGTTCAATCATTTGTTTATGTAAATTTGCACATAAAAATTACATAAAAACACTCAAAAACCTATGTTTAAACTTTCAAACAATCTCTTAAATCCTTAAGCAAATTTAATATAATTTGAAAAGGAATTTTAGCACAACAAAACTAATTTTCTTAATCAGATAAAGTTTGGTATTAGAGCTCTTGGTTTTATCTGTGCAAGAAGGATTTAACTGTTTGCAAGTGAATTTCATGCTTACAAGGTTAAAACTCAAGAGAGGAGAATGGAAGCTGGTTGAAAGCCCTGAAGTTCGGTCAAGGGGAAGGAGGGAAAGGTTGCCACAATCTTCACCACCAGTTCTTCCTCAAGTTGCAATTGAGACTCTAGTGAGCATGTCTCATGAAGGAGAACCTACAAACATGAAAAAAGATGAGAAGGTCTTCAGGAAGGCTTTCTTTGATATTATAGAGATGGTTAAGTTCCTCTATGAAGAGAGGAATACCAGACTATAGGGTGAAAGCCCCAAACCTCCCAAAGGGGAAGGTTCTCCAGGAGGAGGAGGTAATGGAAATGGTGGTAAGCCTCCACCCTCTCCACCTTCTTCTTCATTTTCTTCTTCATGGGTATCTTCACCCTCTTCCACTAACACAACCCTTACTCATACTCATCAACATACCTCAAAAGGAGCTGGTAAATCACCCTTGTTAAAACTTGATGTTAAAATTGAACTACTTATGTATAATGGTGAAGTGAATGCCAAGAAGATTGATAATTGGATTCATCAATTGAAGGTCTATTGTAGAATTCAAAACCTTCAAGAGGATAACATAAAGATTCAATTAGCTTCCTTGAGGATGGAGGGTGCAACACTAGTATGGTCGGAATCAAAGACACAAGAGGAGATAAAGAAAACATGGTAAGATCTCAATTTCTTGGTCTAATTTCAGTGCTACAATTAAAAGACAATTCTACCTTCTAGCCTATATGCAGAAATCCATCATGAATTGGAAGAACTTTAGACAAATTAAACATCAAAATGTGCAAGATTAAACCCTAGAATTCATAAAAATGTCTCTAATGTTAGGTGTAGATTTGCAATCACAAGACACATTGCTGAAGTACATAGGGGGTTTACACAGTTACCTTAGGCATACTATCCTTATGTTTAATCCCAATAATCTAGATGAGGTGCGTGTGCAAGCCACTCATCTTGAGGGAAGAGGGAAAAACACTCTAGAAGAGGGTAGTAAAAATCCATTTAAGGGTAAAGGAAAAGAAAAGGGTTTCAAAGGGAAGGGACAGAAAAATGCATCTATCAATAAGGAAGGAGAGAAATTAATATGCAAGCCTTGTTCCAAAGAGGGCCACAATGAAGCTCATTGTTGGAAGCTTCATCTCGAAGTGAAACCAAATATATTCAACAACAAGGGAAAACAAAAGACAACTGCAACCACTCAACAAGATTTGGGATTTGATTCAGGTGATGAAATTAAATTTATAGCAATGGGTATGAAGGGAAAAGAATCCATTGCTCTCACTAATACTTCAAATTCACACAATGAAACTCCAAATGAAAATAAGAAGACATAACTTTTTCACATAAGGGCGATCTCAAAACATATAAAAATTGATACACTTTTCCACAATGGCTCTCAAGCCAATCTTATCTCTGAAAACATTGTCAAAAGTTTAAACTTGGAAACCACTCCACATCATAAACCATATCCACTTGGATTGGTGTGTGATAATGCACAATTGCAAGTAACTAGAAAGAGTAAACTAAAATTCACCATTACTGCAAATTTCATAGATGAAGTGGAGCTTGATGTTGTGCCATTAGACATATGTGGTATAGTTTTGGGCAGCTTGTATCTCTATGACAGAAAATGTATCTTCAATAGACATGAAAATAAATACCATTTGTAAAAAGATGGAGTAGAATATATTGTGAGAGATCATAGCAAGAAACTAAATCTTTCACTTGTTAATGCAAGACAAATGAAAAGACTAGTGAATTCAAGCAAGGTTTTTTTGCTTCTAATGATCAAACCCAAGAATGAGGTTGGTAATGAAGCTTTTAAAGGTTGTGATTCAAGATTGAAATCTGAATTGGATGATGTAGTTAACCAATATGATGAGATATTTCAGGAACCAAAAGGATTGCCTACCAAGGGAGGAATCCAACAATAGATACAGTTGCAACAAGATAGTCCTCTTCCTAACATTGGCATGTACACAATGTCAATGATGGAAAGTGCAGAAATTAAAAAGAAAATTCAAGAGTTGTTGGATAAAGGGATCATCAGGTCATCTTCTTCGCCATGTGCTTCACCTATTGTTTTTGTGCCAAATAAGGATGGAACATGGCGCATGTATGTGGACTTCCATGGATTGAACAAGATTATGGTAAAGAACCATTACCCAATACCTAGAATAGATTATTTACTCAATCAATTAAAAGAGGAATATTATTTTACTAAGTTGGACTTAAGGAGTGGATACAATCAAATTAGAATTGCTAAAGAAGACATTTGGAAGAAAACATTCAAAACAAAACAAGATTTGTTTGAATGGCTAGTTATGTCGTTTGGTTTATGTAATGCTCTTGCTACCTTCATGGGTGTGATGAATGATGTGTTGAGGCCTTTTCTTGATGAGTTTTTTATAGTCTACTTAGATGACATCTTAATTTTCAGTAAATCTCGTGATAAACATGTCATGCATATGAGAAAAGTACTTGATGTCTTAAAGAAGGAACAATTTTATTTAAAGATGTCAAAGTGTGAGTTTGGAAAAACTTATTTATTTTACTTGGGTCATATTGTTGGAGGAGGTGATTTGAAAATAGATCCCTCCAAGCTTGATGTCAATTTGAATTGGCCAAGGCCGAAGATAATTACTGAGGTAAGAAGTTTTGGAAGCAACCCAATATTGGAGGAAATTTATTGCTAACTTGTCTTATATAACAACTCCTTTACATGCATTAACAAGTGTGAAAAATGTTTTTCAGTAGGGAGGAAAAAAGAAAAATACCTTTGATGCATCGAAGGAAAAGATCGGTTCATCTCCAGTACTTGCACTTCCAAACTTGAGACAGACATTTGAGGTTCAGACTAATGCTAGTGACTATGCCATGGGCGCAGTACTCATGCAACATGGTAAGTCTATCTATTTTCATTCGGAAACTTTCAATGGTGCAATGATTAATTATCGTACATATGACAAAGAATTGTATGCATTGGTGCAAAGTGTGAAAAAGTGGAAACACTACTTGATGGGTAAGGAAACAATCATTCACACTGATCGTCAACCATTGCAATACTTGCAATCTCAATCAAAGTTGTAGCAATCAAGGCACTTCCGATGGATGGGTTTTCTTCAACAATTCCACTTGGTAATCAGGTATAACAAAGGTATCTACAATAAAGTTTATGATATGATTTCTAGGCCTATTATTAGTGCACCTACTTTACTCAAGCATAATTCTATTTTGCATGAAATTTATATTGAGCAATATGCATTAGACAATGTCTTTCATGATGTTTATGCAAGATTGAGTCAAGGTAACCAAACATAGGAATTGGATTATCATTTGCATGATAAATTGTTGTACCATCTTGCAAGCTTTGTATCCCATAGGGAGAAAGAGTCAACATCATAAGAGAGGCACATACTTCTCTTATTACTGGTAATTTCGGTGTAAGTAAGACAGTGACACATATACAGAGGTATTGTTATTGGCCTCGCATGCTTGTAACTGTGTCACATTTTATTAAAGGATGTTCATTATGTGTAGCCAGTAAGCCTAATAATAGGAAGTTAGGATTATACACACTACTTCCGGTTCCTTCATGGCCGTGGGAGAGTGTTTCCGTGGATTTTGTAGGAGGTCTTCCATTGTCTAAAACAGGTCATGATTATTTGTATGTAGTGGTGGATAGGTTTAACAAAATGTGTATTTTGATGTCATGTAAAAAGCAAGTTGCAGCTGAACAAATTGTTCAGTTATTCTTTCAGAATGTATGGGTTCATTTTGGATTTCCCACATCCATTGTTAGTGATCGATATTCTCTCTTTGTTGGGAATTTCTGCTCAAGCTTGTGGGGATTCATGGACAACAAATTGAAAAAGAGTACAACATTTCATCTGAAAACAGATGGTCAAACAAAAGTGGTAAACATGATAGCGATACATCTTCTTCGTGGATATTGCAGTAAGCATCCTAAGTTGTGGGATGAAAATTTGCATTATATTCAACATGCTTACAACTGGACCAAGCACTCTTCAACTCAAACATCGCCATTTGAGGCATGTTTCGGATACTTGCCTAAGTCTCCTTTGGATTTTATTTTTGCAAAAGATGTTGCTATTGATGGTCATAATGACAAAGGCAAAGAAAGAAGCTTCATTGAACAATTCCAATTGGTACACCAAAGAGTTCAAGAACAACTTGAAAAGAGCCAAGTCAAGTACAAAGCAAGGAAAGACAAGCATCGTGTAGATCACAAGTTCCAAGTTGGTGAGAAGTTTGGCTTCACATTAGCAAAGAGAGGCTCCAAGGAGAAGGTAAACAACAAACCAATTAGATACGATCCATTCAGAATTTTGGCAAAGATTGGTAACAATGCCTTCAGGTTGGATTTTCCCTCATATATGCAAATTTACGTTGTTGTTAATGTTGCGAACTTAAGGTTGTATGAGCCTCCGTTGATTGGAGATCAAGGAGAAATGTCCAAATTCCTTCCATAGAAGATTTTTCTCCTGAATACCTTAATGAACTACAACAAGGTACCATTCTTGATAGAAGAACAAGGTCTTCAAAACGAGGGAATGTGGATTACCTTCAAGTGGGGCTCAAGGGAACAAATCCTTCAAAGGCCAAATGGATCAAGATTGGAAAGGTAAGGGAACTGTACCCTCACCTTCTGGACAACTGAAAGTGATCTTTTGGGGTCCAAAAGGCTTCCAGTAGGGAGGAATGATCAGGTGCTGAAAAAATAGCTCAAAATTCAAAATTGTCGAATTGGTGTAGAACCTAGATGAATGCATATTGCTTGTCATCTTGAATCTGGTGCAACTCATTTTGCACGAAATAGACTACATACAACTCTAGAAATGAGTTATGTTCATTTTCCTAGACAGACAAGTTTAAAAAAAATTGACAGTGTAATCAATAGTTCGTACTCTTGACATGGCATTGACTGGGCAGGGTGTGTGGAAGTTTGACTTAGTCAATGGGCTCCTTTAGCAAATGGGGTGATGACAAGTGGCATGGTACTATTGGTCGAATTTGCGTGTTTGTGATTGGTTGGAGTGGTGACCAACCACGGGCTGACATGTGGCCCAGCCTGAGGCTACCACGTGGCGGCCTGGGAGGCCACCAAAAATTTGGTTATAGTCCAAGCAAAGGCATCAAGGGTCAAACCTGCAACCTCCCAACAAAAATACACAACCTTTAACAATAAGCCACGATAGAAGTTCTTAACCCCTATGTTTGCTCGTTGTATTTAGAGTTTCATGTCCACATTATTTGGGGAATGGGCTAGCCCATTGTTACACCACCGCACACGACCACCGCGAAAGAGTGGGGGCTCAGCAGATGGGGGCGGGTCATTGGCCTTAGACCTGGGCACGTGGCCACAATATTTGGTGCATAGGCGTTAGCAAACATTTAAACTGTCGACAATTTCGCTTGGTATTCGGAAAAATTGTCGCTCCGTTAGCGCGTTTTGGGGGAAAAATTGCAGGATGATGACGAATTTTAGGGAATTTGCGGTGCGATTAGTAGAGGATTGAGAAAGGCCATAACTTCTTCAGTTTTTTACCAAATCAGGAGCAGAAAGAGGATACACATGTTTTTTTGGGCAGTCTAGAGCCATTGGAATAAGTTTTAGATTATTCTGAGCATTGTAAACTGATGCATTCACATTTTTTAGCATAATGGAGAGGGCAAGCCATTGGAAGCTAAACCAAGGAGACGTAGCCTAGGAGGGGTGAACTCCTTCATTATGTGATGTTGTGATATTGTTTATGGTGATGTTAATGTCTATTATATGTTGTTGTCTATTCATTTGTTTATGTAAATTTGCACATAAAAATTACATAAAACACTCAAAAACCCATGTTTAAACTCACAAACAATCTCATAAATCCTCAAGCATATTTAATATAATGTGAAAAGGAAATTTAACACAACAAAACTAATTTTGTTAATTAAATAAACCCACTTACTACAAGCTTTGTTACCATATTAAATTACAACATGCAAAAAAACCTTTAAAAAAATACTTTAATTTCAAATTTAAAATTATAAGGACAATATATTAAAATGCTTTCATACGGTTTTCAAAACCTTAAATCTAAAATGTTTAGATGGAAGAGAAAAATTAAACTCACATTATGCTTCCATTTACTAATTCTTTCATTTTTTGAATAAAAATTAAATAACAAGTTTGGATTGCATCATCTTATTTTTTTGGCTTATGGATCTAATTTCAACAAATACATACATGTATGCATCCATTTACTAATTCTTTCATTTTGCCAATAAAAATAAAACAACGAGTTTCGTTGCATTGCATCATCTTATCTTTTTTTGGGGTTATGAATCTAATTTCAACAAATACATATAGGTATTAAAATTATATATGCATTTTCTAATATAATTTATTATTTTTTTAAGGGTGTAATTTTTAAGTGATTTTTTTGTTCTCACACTAAACTTTGGTAACAAAATTTTTAGTGACAACATAATTAATTATCATTTAAATTAAATTTGAATCTAACAATACATTGGATTTTTAGAGATTTAAATAATTTCAAAATTCAATTTAAAAATTATAATTTTCCCCCAAATTCTTAAATCTCACAATCAATTAAAAAAATCACCTCATTAAATCTTAGCTTTTAAATATATAAATTTATATAAATAATTTTACTAAAAAAAATGTCAATGTAACCTTATTCTTTGGCTTTTTTATCTAAACAATTTCAATATGAAAATGTCAATGTAACTTTATTCTTTTAACTTACTTGATCATATTAATCTAGGTAGGTGATTCTGACATCATCTTTAATCAAATCACGATATTTTATTATTTACCTTACCATTTTAATGTGAAAATAAATTTAATATTCTTTGAAACCTTTTAAACATTTAACTTATTCACACTTAACCACTTAAAATTATAATTTCAGCCTTTATAATTAAAAAATTTCATCAAAATTAATTAAAAACTCAACATTATAGAAATACAAAAAGAAGTTACCTTGAAAGCGTTAAACAAAGTCTTCTGTTCCCACGAGTCCCATGGTTTCTTCGAAAATTAATGAGGCATAAGGACGAGTGTACGAAGCATCTACTAGAAGGCCGAGCACATTCAATATGGGCTCTGATCAAGTCTTTGTGTTCAGTAACATGGTGTATAGTCATTATGAAAGGCAAACGACTCCGGACACATTGAATGATGGCAATCGATAAAGTCTTCGTCTCATTTATGTGGTTGCTCCTCCCCCGAATGTTTCTGCCAAAGGAAAAGAACCCGCTAACGTACCCTTCCCGGGCTTCTCTCCCTCCAGATCGCCTTTAAACGCCTTCGACAGCGATGTCGACCTCTTTATTCAAAGGAACCCCCTTACTTTTGAACCTCTCACCATTTATAAGCCCCCTGGACCTTCCATCAGCCCAAATTCTGCTAACAACATCACCGTTCGGAAAAAGAAAAAAGGAGACAGCCGGCACTTCAGAGGCAGAACTATTGCATCTGATCTGGGTATAACTAATCTTTCCCTGGTGGAAGTGCCTATATCGGAATCTGCTGCCCCACAGCCCCTTAGAGCAAGTATGGCTGGTCAGCCCTCCCGATGACCTTCCTCATATCTATGAACATCCGGGGGCTGGGCGCGTCCCATAAATATCTGGCGCTCAAAATTTTTTTTCATCAGGAACGTCCAAAAGTTATCTTTATACAAGAAACCATGCATCCCTGCCTCGCGACTATTGCATTTTTCAGGGAAATGCTCCCGACATGGTACATGGTGGCTACTGGTGCAAACGGCTTATCTGGCGGTCTCGCTGCCCTTTGGGACCCTGTCTGGATAAATGCAAAGGCTTTCAAGTGCTGCGCAGGTATCATGCTCTCGGCGACTGTAAGGGGTCACGTACAGTGCCTGAATCTCCTTAATGTTTATGCTCCATATAAGAACAGGTCTCCTTTTTGGGACAATTTTTTTGCCTCCGGTATTCTAGAGATGGAATCTCTGGTGATTGCCAGGGACCTGAACGTCACACTCAGCCCAAACGAATGCTGGGGCAATGGTAGGGACCGCGACCCTCTTTCCGAAAAGATCAGGTTGGGGCTCCTCAGCAGGGACCTGGTGGACGTCATTCCGGATCAACTAAAGCCCACCTGGGACAACGGTAGAATGGGGACGGCTTATATAGCCAAGAGGATTGACCGTTTCCTCATCAAGGTGTTTGTGATCGAAAAATGGGGCATGCCATACTCCATTACAGTGGATGAATTTTCATCTAATCACAAGCCCATTATCCTCGGCTGGGCATCTTTCAATATCAGAAAGAATAATTATTTTAAATTTAGCAGTATTTTTTTGGAGGACACATCATTTAACGAACTCATATCCAAAGAATGGCAGGGGATGAGGGGTTCCCCATCGGCCCCCCCTTTATCTTTCCTCGGAAAAATCCAGCGTCTAAAGTCTGCGGTCAAATCATGGCAAGAACAGAAAGTCAAACGGGATAAGGAAGAACTGAATCATATACAAATGGAGCTGAGCGACATTCTATCGGCCTCTCTCAACGAAATGTCGTTGGAGAAAAAGACCATCATCAGATCTTTAATAAAAAAGAAACACTCCCTCCTCCTCAAAGAAGAAGAGCAATGGCGTCTCAAAAGCCGAGCACTGTGGCTCAAGGCTGGGGACCGAAATACCAAATACTTCCATAATTGTGCTAACGCCAGGAAGAGAAAAAATTCGATATGGAAGATGGAGGACGGGAATGGTGCTTTTCTTTTTTCACAGGAGGACATTTCCAATGAAGCCGCACGTTTCTTTCTGGCCCAGTACAAAAGAATCCCTTGCAATGCCGCAGACATGTTTTGGGTGGTTGAGTACATGCCAGAAATGTTTGACGACGCAGCCTATGAAAATTTTATATGTCCTGTCACTGAGGACGAGCTCCTCGCTGCCATGAAAGCATCCAAAAAGGATAGGAGCCCGGGTCCCGACGGATGGCCCATTGAATTCTTCCTCCATTTTTTTGACCTGTTCAAGGCGGACTTGCTGCTCATGGTCGAGGCCTCACGAGTGTCGGGGAATATTCATTCTGCTCTGTCATCTACCCTTATCGCATTAATTCCAAAAAAGGATGACTCTGCATCCTTTCACAACTACAGGCCGATTGCCCTCTGCAACTCCCTTTTCAAAATTATATCAAAAATTATTGCTGAAAGGCTCAAGCTGGTTCTAAATCGTTTCATCTCCAAAGACCAACACGCCTTCCTGAAAGGGCGAAACATATGGGACGCGGTGGCTCTGTCCCAGGAATGTCTTTATAATATCCAGACTAAAAAGATCAAGGCAACAATCTTAAAGATCGACTTGAAAAAGGCATATGATTGCGTGGATTGGGGTCTACTCAGGGTTTTATTGGCAAAGATCGGTTTACGGTCACAGGGCTTGGAATGGATCATGGCTTGCGTTGAAAACATAAATTTCTCGGTTATCATAAATGGCTCTCCGTCCTCCTTCTTCAAGGCCGAACGGGGTCTTCGTCAGGGATGCCCCCTCTCACCTTTGCTGTTCATTCTGGTCATGAATTCCTTCAGCATCCTCCTAAACAGGGCAGCGAATGGTTCTGGTTTCCAACCAATCAAGATGTGTAAAGACTTTTACTTATCCCACAACCTGTTTGTGGACGACATTCTCGTCTTTGCTATGCTTCACAAGGCCTCCTGGCAATGCCTCCATGATATTGTTTCCAGGTTTCACTCAGCTACTGGTATCGGCATCAACAAGGAAAAATCGAAATTATACCATAATGAGCCCGATCTAGTCCTGGTCTCCTGGATCGCTGCGCTTTTTGGTATAGAAGCATTACTCATTGACAACGGTCTCAAATATATCGGTTTTTCCCTCAAACCATCTGGTTACAATCAGGGGGATTGGTCTTGGCTGCTGGATCGCTTCTACTTAAAGATTTCAGGCTGGGAAGCAAGGTCCCTCTCTCTGGCTGGCCGCTTTGTTCTCGTTCAAGCTGTTCTTTCCCAACTGGCCATCTACTGGGCGCACCTTTTTTACATTCCAGCCTCCATTATGAAAAAAATGAAAACATACTCTGCAAATTTTCTATGGGGAGGCACTACTGGACAAACCAAATTTCACTTGGTGAAGATGAAATCCCTTTCATTTCCGAAAAATCAGGGAGGCTGGGGTTTATTAGACATGAGATCCATGGGGAACGCACTCCTGTGCAAATCTCTCCACAGAGCCTTATTCGGCAATGGCCCCTGGAGCACTTTCATCCACAATAAATATTTGAAAGGGAGAAATCTGGCTTTTTGGTATAGAAGGAATCAACTGGGCACCACGAAAGGGTCTGCCATCTGGCAAAGTCTCCGCAAGAACCTGCCTTTCTACATGCCAAATTTCCGATGGTCTATATGCACAGGTACAAATATTTTTATTGGTACAGATCTTCTTCTCAACAGGATATCCTCTCCGTTACCACCGCCTTTGGTCTCCGATTTCCACTGTAGGGGCATCTTCACATGCAACCACCTCATAAAATCATGGACATCCTCATCGCCCTCCTGGATGGACGCTGAAGATCTCTCCTTGCCGCCTCACCTCTGCGCTGAATGGAATTCTTTGCGCAGCACCTTACAGGGGTTACCCATTAAAATATCGGGGGTTAAGGATGTTATGGTATGGAGCTTGCCTCGCGCAACATCTCCTATTCGAGTTAAAGACATCTACGCAGCTCTTTCACTCTTGGAGGCCCAACCTATTCAGCCTTTTTTCCCTCTCCCATTCTGGAAAGCTACCTGCCCTCTCAAGATGGTACTTTTCTCATGGCTCCTCTTTCAGAACAGAAATCTATCCTGGGACAATCTTCAGAAGCGTGGATGGACTGGGCCGAGCCGCTGCGCCTTATGTTTTTCTGATGGGGAAACTAACCTCCACTTGTTCTTCCAATATCAAGCATCCAATCAAATCTGGTATGACCTCTCCCTTAATCTGGATTTTCCTCATCTATGCTTCTCCTCGGTATAGGAAGGATTCCTCTGGTGGAGCATCCAGACGGTTTCTCGGCGCTCTATCTTCATTTCTGTCTACTGGTCGATCTGGCTCTGGAGAAATGATTCTATCTTTAATGGTTACAGAAGTCCCATTTCCACCACGTTGCTGCGCATAATGGCCCTCCTGGAATTTCTGGGCATCTGAGCCGCTCCCCTGGCTTTTCTCTATGGGCTTTTCTTTTGGAATGAAACATATGTTTTTCTGTTCATGAATCAATCTGCCTTACAGGCTCCGCATATGCTCATTGCCACGATTTGAACAATCTGATCTTTTAAATACCCTCAATGTAACGATGAATGTTGTCATCCTTGCTGTAAATAACAGACAATCCTCTGGGCACAGTCATGACTGATACGGATTAACCCTTCATTACTCCAATATTTGTAACTGATTATTATCAATACAATATGATTTTTCTTTGGAAAAAAAAGATCTATGTTAAATATGCATTTAAGATGAGTGAAGAGGAATCAAATTTCTTCAAGTGCAAATTTTTTTAGAGTGCAAAATACAATGTGTTATTTTTCATTGTTTAAATTGTATTTTTGAATGCTAAATACAATATATATAGAATCAAATAATAACCATAAAAACTTAATTTGTTTTCTATAAGTGAAATTGATATCGACATAAATGAGTTAACATAGATCTTTAAATAGTTTATATTTTTAAAAATATAAGATTTAAGCTTCGATGCACACATTTTTTTTACTTCTAATTACTTTACAAACATTATAATAATCGATATTATTTTTCTATTTAGAATATAACTTAATTTTTATTTTAATTTTAAAGGGGCACAATATAGGGACAAAATTTAACACATCCTTTCCTACTAGGTTGTAAAATAAGTTGTAAAATAAATCTCAAGCTCATCAAAGTTAAAAATAACACTATATAAAAAATAATTATAATAATGTTAAAATTTATATTTACTTTTAAAAAGGTAAAGATGTTTTAACATTTTTTGGGTTAAAATTAGAGATAAGGATGAATTAAATGCCTTTCTGATCAGATTTGATTTGAGAACTATGTACCTTTACGGTTTTGTAAATAGTTTCTTATTTTATTTTTCTATGTGCATAAAAGTTTTTTATGTATAGTTATTACAAGAATCAGCAGGCAATGAGTTATTTTTTTAATGGGAATCTCTTTGAAAATATTTTTTTAATTTGTGTATGAATGTGCGCGCGCCATAAATCCCATGTTATTGAGTTTTAAATGAATGTGGGCGCGCCGTAAATCCCATGTTATCGAGTTTTAAATGAATGGTGGTTGAATATGTCCATCATTAAATTTCAGCTTTAGTAAAATAGAACAATGGGCATATACGGCTGCCGTTCATTTAAAACCTGATAACATGGAATTTATCGGTTACAATATGAATATGTGCTTGGATGGTTTTTTCTTTAATATGCGTCCGGTACGATCGATCAGGGTAGCGAATATTCTATTGACAATTATTTCAGGGTAGCGAATATTCGATAAAATAGAGTAGGTCAAAGCAGGCTGGCGAAAATTTGAACAAAACAAAATTAGAAGTGAATACCTTGTACGGGAACCTTCTAGTTTCCTATATTAAAGTTGTAATTAACTATTCATAGTTCGCCCGTATTGGGCAAATAAATTTGAAAATTCGCTAGTACGATCCGTTCGTAGGAAAATACGTGTGATATGATAAGATACGGATTTCTCTGGATCATAGTTTTATATTAATTTTTTTTGGTAAAATTTTATATTAAAAATTAGCGGTTGAATAGTGATTGGTTAAATAATGGTAAGTTTCAATAATAAAAAAATTTTTAATAAAAATAATAATTTTATATTAAACATAATTATTATAATTTAATATTCCACCACAAATTACAGTTAAATAATAATATTTTTTATTAAAATATTATAATAAAAAATAGATTTTTTAATAGTGATAGTCTGAATAATGGTAAGTTTTAATATGGAAAAAACTAATTTCCATCACTTAGAGAAACAATAGTTTTTATATTAAAAATTTAATATAAATTTTTATATTAAAAATACACGTATAATAAATTTTTATTAAAATAAAATGTCTTTTATTAAAATATTGTACAAAAGAATAATTTTTTCATATAGCAAAAATTTTAAAACTTATTTTTTCAATTTTCAATTTTGTTGGATGACAACAATTATTATAGTTATTGTTTTTATTTAAAATAAAAGATGTTGTGGAAATCAATGAGAGGGGTTATTTTTCTTATCTACTTAAAAGATAATAACACACATTTGTTGTTAAATAAACTTGGTTCTATTAAGAATAATGATTGAGACATAAATTTTGAGGTATGTGGAGATCACTTTAAACCCACTTTTAATATCCAAGGTATTATTTTGTGTATGTAGAGATCACTTTAAATCCATTTTAAATATCCAAGGTCTCATTTTGTGTGTTGAACTTAAGAAATTTAGTTATATATGTTATTAGATTTTACTTACATGTTTTTCACTTTGCAATACTAATAAATTTGATGCATTTTGTCCTTCATTATTTTTGAATTATCTTATATACACATGCAAAAGAATAATTTTTTCATATAGCAAAAATTTTAAAACTTATTTTTTCAATTTTCAATTTTGTTGGATGACAACAATTATTATAGTTATTGTTTTTATTTAAAATAAAAGATGTTGTGGAAATCAATGAGAGGGGTTATTTTTCTTATCTACTTAAAAGATAATAACACACATTTGTTGTTAAATAAACTTCGTTCTATTAAGAATAATGATTGAGACATAAATTTTGAGGTATGTGGAGATCACTTTAAACCCACTTTTAATATCCAAGGTATTATTTTGTGTATGTAGAGATTACTTTAAATCCATTTTAAATATCCAAGGTCTCATTTTGTGTGTTGAACTTAAGAAATTTAGTTATATATGTTATTAGATTTTACTTACATGTTTTTCACTTTGCAATACTAATAAATTTGATGCATTTTGTCCTTCATTATTTTTGAATTATCTTATATACACATGCAAGGTGAATGTTGGAAATAAGTAAACAAGAGTATCTTTATGAGAGCCAGAATTAATGAATTTTTTTTTAATTTTTTAATATAATAATCATTCAGTCCATTTTTTAAAAATTTTGAAAAAAAAATAAAAAATTATTATGTTAATCATATTAAGATGTATATTCCCGAATTTTTTCATATTGAATTTTATATAGACGATTTTTTTCGTATCAAATCGTATTCAAACTTGAATTCGAATTCCAATTTGGTAACTATGGTCAAAACCATAGCTACCAAGTTCGGCCGGGCCAGGAAAATTCGGAAATACATTCGATTTGGTTGCAAATTTCGAAATTAGAATATGGTACGGTTTTTTTTAAATAATTTTTTTACATTAATTTTTTATATAATAAACCTTAAATGGTAGGTTAAACTTATTAACTTACTACAATGATGATGGATAGAATTTGGTAAATAAAAAATTTTATATTAAAAAAATTATAATAAATTGTAAATGGTATGTTAGGAATATTACAGTTATGACGGAATTTAGTAAAATGATATGTTAAGAATATTACAATTATGATAAACTGTAAATGGTATTTAGAATATTATAATTATAATGGAATTTAGTAAAATGATATGTTATAATATACAATTATGATTCGGAATTAATAAAATTATTAGTAAAATTAAATATAAAAATAGAAATTTTATATATTTATATAGGTAAAAATTGTAAATAAAATTAATATAAAAAATTGAAATTCATTTTATTTAAAACAAATTTTTATTATAAAAAAAATTACATGTTACCATTAATTTTGTAAATATTTTGTTTATATATAATAAAATAGAAATTCTATATTAATAAAAGTAGTAAATAGTATTACATATTAAAAAAAGTATAGTTGTACAAAAACAATAAATTGTATATTAAAATATAGTAACGAATAGTAAGTTTATAAGTGTTAAAAATAAATTCTTATTTACTAAATTTTATAAATATATATGTCTCCAATTTTTTACTTCCCCTATTTTCCAATTTGATAATTTTATACTTCCCCTATTCCCACTAGTAACAAAATCGAAACAATGAATTAAAGTTGGGGTGTGTTTCTCCCTTCCGCTCTCTTTTAAATTGAGTAGAATGCATATCTGGACTAACAAAATCTACACTGTAAACAACTCTTTGAAAGTGTGTTTTACTGGAAACGCTAAATTTACAAGGAGAGAATTATGTTGTTTTAGTTATTAATTAATAATGTTGCTATTTTTTTTAAGGGTTATATCAAAATTTAGAATTCGAGAATATGATTTTTTTTTAATTATTTAGAATATGATTTTTTTCTTTTTTTTTTAATTATTTAATTTTGAAATGATCTTTATTTCTGAATTTTTTCAGTATTGTATTTTAGATAATCAATTTTTTTGGTATCGAATCAAATTCGAATTTGAATTTGGTAACTATAAAATGGGAATTAATTCGGAAATTCAAATTGAATTTATTTGTCAAAATTTCGATGGTTTGATTTGAGTCGAGCCTTACTGAAGAAACCATTCAGTCAAACCTGAGCAGGGTACCCATTCTGCCTCAAAACATCGGGGACAATGAATGTGGCCATTTCTTTTATTTTATTTTTATTATAACAAGAACACCAATGAATTATTTATTATAATTTCGAGAGGCGCCATTATTCATATAGACATTTGCACGGTTGGCTCAGCGTAGTTTTTGGTCAGAAAAACACCTGGGTGTGAAATCTAATTCTGGCGAATATTGAAATAGCTTGTTTACCGGGTCATGGATACTTATAATTCTGTCCTTTTCCTTTGTGAGTCCATTCTTATCGAAAACATGACAGCAAAGAATATGATACAATATTGGCTAAGGTAGAAGAGCTTTTACAGCATACAGTACGATTACTCCTGTTATATTTTGTGCCTCTCTTGCTGGTTCTTCTCTTGCTTGTTATCACCCAAAGAAACCGATGACTTAACCATATAAAAATAAACTTTAAGATAATTTGTAATAGACTGTCACAGAGTTATTTGTCTAATTTAGTTTCTAACCGTAATCTGTGGCATGATGGTATAATTGTGTTTTATTTGTCTACATTAGTTTGTTGTTTATGGTGTAGCAGTTACAACCATATCTAAATTTTGGGTCTTTTTTGTATTTTTCAAGGAATTAATGAATTTATGTCAAAACATTTTAATAACATGGTTATTTTGAAGCTACACGTGCATGTATAGTAATGAGGGGCAAGGGCTAACCAACCTGCCATAGTGCATGTATAGTAATGAGGGGCAAGGGCTAACCAACCTGCCATAGGGCATTAAATGCCCTGGTATATGCATGCTCTATAACAAAATAACACACAGCTTTTGGTGGCTACATAAATTAAAAATAAAGGCTGTGTGTTATTTTGTTATAGAGCATGCATGTACCAGGGCATTTAATGCCCTATGGCAGGCTGGTTAGCCCTTGCCGTAATGAGGCATGTCAACTACGCTTGCTTGTTTTCTTTATTCGACATTTTGCATTTAAACCCTTTAATAATCTAATTATCTTTGATTCTATAAGTACACGCATAACATCGCCTACGCTTGCCTACTTCATTCACGTCATTAGGGTTTACGACATTTATTATGTGTTCATTAAGCAAAGGATATCTCAGCGTTTCCTTTCCATTTGTGTTTATGTAGGTTAAAGAAATTAGTTTTCTAAGAAGATGTCGAAGCTATACTTATGTGCGCCTTTTATATGTCCAAGGTTGGGATCAAACTGTAACCAACTCAAAAGGCTTATTTCCACCGAAAGTAGCAAGTAATGTGAAGCGGTTTCTATTAGGTCAACAAATTTACAAGATGCATCATAAACCATCTGTGGTTCCATGTCTGTGTATTACTGCAAGGGTTAATTTGGGTTCATTCAAACTTGAGCTCGCAGGCGACAATGAGTTTGGAATACCTTCCACCTGGAATATTATCCAGGCTCCTTTTCCTATGATGTCCAAAGACTTAACTTCTTCATTGACTTAGCTATCATTTCATTGCATTCTAATGAGTTTAGTTTTAAAGGTTTGAACTTGTATTTTTCTACTATTTGCACAAGTTGCAATCATAACCCGTAGAGCTAGTCCCCATAGCCTTTGAAAGAGTGACTTGAGGCTTATCCTAAACACTCACCCTCATAAATCACAAATCACATTTTTAATTTCGAGTGATTTGGCACTCTCAACCAAAATTGTGATATGCTACCTAATCTATGTAGATCACGTGTGATAAGGATACCTCACACTTCCAAGATGCGACCTTGATTGTATCTCAAAAATTCAATTAGTCACTAAATTTGTAATTTGTGGCTTACTCTAAGAAACTCATTCCCTCTAGTCACAATACTCATTTATAGTTCACAGCCATTTGACATTGTCATCTAGAAGTGTGACCTTCCATTACACTATCCCTAGCACATGCAATAAACACAACACACATATTTAAATTAAGACTAGCATATCTAGCCTTTACTGCTACAATTTATGGCTAGTCACTATTCCTACAACCTACAACTAGTCACTAGATTTTCAATTTGTGACCTCCCTATTCTTGCATCTTGTAATTGTGGTTTGTTTCTGTGTCTCTTCATATTCCTATCACGTCAACTTCCGTGACCCTTTATCATCCCTAAACCTCAGCATTACATTCATATTTCCCATTTTTATTTTACACCTAGACTCTATACTTCTTCATCCTTTGCATATCTCTCTAATTCCCTCACTCTCCAAGGTGTCCTTTCCTCACAATCACTACACCTCTAGAGAAACTTACAATTGTTTTTCAAACTTAAACCTTCACCCTTCACCACTCCCAGCTAAGATAACAACTTACACTTTGAGCATGAAAATGACTCTCTAACCCCTAATTGTTCTTTCCATCACCAATAGTCATTTTTTGGTCATGGCTTGTGACTATACTTGGCCTTCTTTCTCCCTTTGGCCATAACTTCCACTTCCAGTCACTAAAACTTTGACTTCAAGATGTGACCAACACTATGAAGAGGATTTGCCACCAACACTCTGAATTGAAGATATGACAAACACTGTGAATAGGAAATGAGACCAACACTATGAAGAGGATTTGCAACTGTCGTTGTGACTTGAATATGTGACTAGCCTCTGCTAATGTGATTTGTGAGTAGCCTCTACCGATGTAATTTGTGACTAGCCTCTGCTAATGTGATTTGTGAGTAGCCTCTACTGATGTAATTTGTGACTAGCCTCTGTTGATGCGATTTGTGACCTACTCATTTCCCTCTACAAATGCGACTTGTGACTAAAAGTGATCTCATCGCATGCGACATAGCTAAGCCACACTTTGAAACTGCAACTGCGAGTAGAAATTATGATTGTGTCTACAAGGGGAACTATGACTAGGAAGTGTGACTATGACGACAAGGAATACGAAAGGTTGCAAGGAATATAGAAGGTTATAGGGAAAGTGGAAAGCCACCTCCCCATTTGTATGAATATATCCTCATGCCTCATTTAGGGAGGACTTTAACATTTGAGCTAGGCTAGATTTAGATAATGGTTTTGTGCTTATGGATCTAGAGGCACTCAACTCTTGGTAGATAGTAAGGGGAGTTGTGGTGAGGCCAGGGCTTTATTTTTAAGATGGTATGCATCTCGTGTTCCACTAATGGGCTTTGATGCTTCGCAGGACATGTACTTGAACTGGCATGAGGAATAATGGTCTTGTATTTCCATGGCGTTTGTATGTGTGCCTTCATGTGGCATTAGAGCAATTTTGAGGTCTAAAAGGGGCCTCCTACGGAATATTGTAAAATAATAGTGGAAATACTAAAATAAGATTAGATTACCTCATCAAATTTTAGAGGGGAAAAAGGAAAAACTATTTTTTCAACTCGTATTTTCAACTTATCTCCCTACTATTTTACTCAAATTTCAAGCAGGAGCACTCGGTGGATGCAAAATTTATTTTTTCATATAAGGAGTACCCATGTTGCATCCTTTTTATGGACCCTACTACATGAAAATTGTGAAATACATGAAAAACATGATTGCGCTTACATTTTTTCATGTATTTCAAATTTTTCGTGTAGTAGGGTCCATGAAATTATACAACATGGGTACTCTTTGGATGCAAAATAGAATTTTGCATCCACTGAGTTTTGCTGCTCAAAATCTGAGTAAAATAAGAAAGAGATAAGTTGAACATATGAGTTAAAAGTATTTTTATTTTATCTTCTCACCTTTTTACTCTGATGATCAGGTGATCAAATTTGAGCTCAAATTTTAAAGTGACTATAAAGGCTTGAAACGGGTGCCAAGTCAAATTTCGCATCATTCAAAATCCAACAAAATTCATTTCACCTCGATCTGACATCGTATGCTCAAGTTATTGCATTATGATTGTTTGGCCCAACAAGGAGTAGGTTGCTGACTCGACAATTGATTGGGATTTTGTACTGCTGACATCACCTAGGGTGATTGTGTAGGTATGGACCAGTTGGGTGTCGCTAAGTGGCAGGTTCTATTTTATCGATTTTTTGTTGTTTGTGATTGGTTGGGTGTGGACCAATGAAATGGTGCCACATGGCCCAATCACTAGTTGCCACATGGCACCTTAAGGGAATATTAAAATTTTGGGTATGGTCGGATAGAGCCCCAGGTGGGACTTGAACCCCCGACCTCCAAGGTAGTAGTGCATAGATTTGTCGTTAGGCCACGTGGTGGGTCTTATTATATTAAGGCTAAAACCTTTATTTAAGGTTTCAATCGGTGCAATTTGCGAGAAGGGGCTAGACTGCCAGCCCCCACACTCGGTCATGGCACTGACGTATGACCCTGAGCATATAAGGATGGGGCTCAGTAGAAGCACTAGCCCAAGGTCACTCGACTCACCATGAGACCATAGGCTCCGAAGGAAAAGTTGTAGGTAAGTGAGAGGTTGGGTGGAGCCCTAGCCACTTTCATTGGCTGCACAGGACCCCGGATGAATGAACATGTGCTAAGAAATAGGTGTAGAGATAAGGGGGCCATCCTTAGGGCCTTATGGCCACCCATGTGACCCAACGTGTTTATGATGGTGGCCCAGTGGGAAGGGTAGGGTGTTGGCCTGACCCTCGGTACCATGGCCTAAATGTGACCACAACCCCGACTTTTTAGGTGCCAGACTGGTAGGGCCAGACGTTAAGGCCCAACTCTCAGCCACATGGTCCATGTGGCTTGGATTTTCACCCTTAAGGGTTATTGGACGAATTAAATGTACAACAAATTGCACCAGTGGAGGGCTAAATTTTTGCCTCGTTAGAGGAAAATAAGGTGGATTTATAGGACAATTAAACTATTAGTAAGATTTGTAGGATGAATAACAAAAAACTACATGGAGAGCTTGTAGAGCCATATATTTGTGATTTTTTGTCCTTTTGGACCTCAAGAACAGTCTACCTAGGGGCTTTTGGACATTCTGGATCTAATGGTGACCTCTATTTACTGATTTGAACACATCTAAAGGAACTTTTTGCAGGTTCAAGTTCATGTTTGTATGGATCAATCAATGTTTTGGAGCAGTTCTTGAAGGTGTTTGAGCATGGAGAAGGCTTTGTAGGAGTTTTATTACCTTTAGAAGTTTACTGCAACATCTGTTACTTGCAAGGTTCACCTCTTTTATACTTTTCTTGATATGTCTTGTTGAGAAAAAAATTATATTTGTCCTTCAATGTGGAATTGAAGTGCTTATATGCTCATGTATGCTCAATTTCAGTTGGAGTATAGGGTCTTTGTAAGAGACGTATTTTATTGCTAATTTTTTTTTATGGTTGTAGGTTGTCATGCCATTTTATGTGAGAGTTATTTGTAGTAGAACATTTCCTTGAAGGGAAAATAGCCACATTTTTATCAACAAAATTTTATGTAATCCTTTTTCCACTAAATATATGGAGCGATCTAGCTATGTTAGCAGGCTTGGAGATGTAGCACAAGAGGGGTGAACTTCGTCAACAAATCCTTTGTTATACTCTTCATGTATGCATGTATTAGTTATGTGATGTTGTGTTTCTTATACCTAAGTTTACATGTGAAAATAACTCATAACTTGAAGATAACTTTTGGAAAACTTGTTTTGTGCTAAGACCTATTTTTCCTTGCAAAGCGTTAGAGAATGGTCCTTGTTTCTAGACAAGAGGAAATTGATCACCTCCTCCATGTTTAGTTCAATTGGTATTAGAGCCTCATTTGACCAAGTTGCAAGAATGGGCAAAACGAGTCTCCAAGAGCTAGAGGATATGAATTTGGCTCTTCGTATGGAGAACATTAAGGTTAGAAGAATGAAAGGAATTGTTGAAGAGGAGAAGAGGCATATGTGCCTTCAGTTGCAACATGTGCTTACAGAACAAGTTGCTGAAACTTCCACTTTTGTGACAACAAAATACACATCCAAAATGAAACGAATATGTGGGCATGGTTCACATAGTAGTTATGGACCATATGAGGAAGATGATGCATGTGCATTTTTCAAGCATCTCCAAGATTCTCACCATATGCTAGTTGGTAAAAGTGGGTGGCTAGAGTCATCTACAATATCCTCATCAACATCAGAGGATGAAAACATGAATGGAAAATTTAAGGAGGTAATAAGCATTTCAAGTACAATTCCTTTTGTTTATGTTCATAACACCTCTTTTGCAGCATTTGAGCAACATACCAAATGCATTCGCATGAAGCTCCTTTTTGAAATGGTTTATGAAGGAGGAGGCCTCAGTATCAATGGCCAAGGGATCACCAATCTAATCATGGTTGAAGAGAGACCAAAGTATCAAGGATTGGGATATGGGCAAAGGGAGTTTGGAGAATGCTCTAAATGATTTGAGGCACAACAATCATATGCGATGAGATGTCACACCAAGATGGTGTGACAATGTTCATTTGTCTCCCAAACAAGATGAATGCTTGAAGGGATCTTACATGTCATCGTCCACCCCACATTGTCAAAGCTGCAACCTGAGAGATAGGTATAAATCTCATGGGTGTTTTCCAAATGACGGTAATTTTGACTTATGGAATATGTACCCTTGTACTTTCTATCATGCATTTGACCATTGTGTGGTTGTCTATGAGAAACACATGGTATTGGTCAAAAGAATGGATCAGATTCTAGACATCAAGCATGATGAATCTCCTTCGCATGAGATGAATTCTTTGTTGGAAAGCAAGAGAAAGTTCTTTTGTACCCATTGCAATATGCACGGGTATGGAAATGAACGATGCTGGAAATTACATCCGGAGCTTTGTTCCAAGAAGGGAAAAGATATTATGCAACCTAATACAAGGGAAGCAAGAGGTGGCAAAGAGGGTTCACTTAAATCCTAAAGCAACCTTCAAGGCAAAGTTGATGCAAAAGAGAACCGATAAGCCTAGGAGAGGCAGAGATTGGGTAGACTATTTGTAGAGTTTCTTTGTAAATTTGTAATTAGTTTTTTTTTGTTTACCTGTTTGGGCACTTTTGTAAAGTGAACAGTAATAGTCGCTATGTGCAACAAGTATGTGTTTTTCATTGATGTTATGTATTGGCTTGTTATAAGTCCATATGTTCAAGGAATTTTGGAATGTGCAAGTTATCTTCCAAGTTTGTCTACAAGTCTGTCTGGTACTCACCAATGTAAGTATTCAAGATGAAACTTTTTGTAAATATAATATTTGTTTAAGATTGTACAAGATGACTATGTTTTTGTAGGCAAATCCAATTATGTCATTGAAAATTTTGCAGCAATGTACTTTTGTGTATAAGCTCAATTTGAGGACAGTAAAATAAGTTTTATGTTGCTTCTAATTTCCAAGATGGAGTCAAGGTTGTCTTCAACATTTGAACTTCAAGATGAAGTTGTTTTGAACTGTGCAAAGATGAGATTAAAGAGATTGTTCAGATTCCACACATTATTGTTTTTTTTTCCAGCATCACTGATAATTGTTTTTGGCTCGAATCTTAACAAGACAATAAGTCTTCACGAAGAAGATAGGTGAAGTGCTTTGATTGGGTCTTGAAGGGAACCAATTCAAAAGTAAGCATTTTGGATTTGAATTTTTGGGTGATTTTAAGTTTCAGACTCATTTTATTTACTAGGGAAGTAAAATTTTGGAGTCCAAAAGTTACTAGTGGGGAGGTGTGATCAGGTGATCAAATTTCAACTAACAAATGAAAGTTCCCAGAAAGTCTTGAAACTGGCATCAATTTGAAGTTCTCTTCATTCTGAATCCAACAACATTTGTTTCACCTCAATCTGACACCGTATGCACAAGTTATTGCGTTATGATTGTTTGGCTCAACAACTAAAAAGGAGTAGGTTGTTGACTGGGCAGCTGAGTGGAATTCTGTAATGATGACATAACCTAAGGTGACTGTATAGGTAAAGACCAACCGGGTTTTTCCAAGTGGAAGATTTTGGTTTGTCTATTTTTTATTGTTTGTGATTGATTGGGTGTGGACTAATGAAAAGGTGCCATGTGGCCAAATTATGGGTTGCGACATGGCACCTTCAATGTGTATTAAAATTTTGGGTATGGTCAGACAGAGCCCTGGGTGGGACACGAACCCTTGACCTCTAAGGTAGCAGTGCAGAGCTTTGCGATTAGGCCACGGGTTGGGTCTATTACACTAAGGAGAAAACCTTTATTTAAGGTTTCAATTAGTGTCATTTGGGAGAAGGGACCAAATTGCCACCCTTGACCCCCGGTCATGGCATTAACATATGAACCTTGGCGTATAAGGATGGGGCTTGACATCAGAACCAGCCCCTGGTCACTCTACCTATCACGAGATTGTATGCTCTGAAGGAAAAGGTGCTGACAGGTGAGGGGATGGGTGGAGCCCTAGCCCCTGGTTTCATTAGCTGCACATGACCTAGGGTGAGTGAATAGGCGCTAAGAAATAGGTGCGGAGATAAGGGGGCCAACTCGAGGGTCTTATGGTACCCATGTGACCTGACACGTTTATGAAGGGGGCCCAATGGGAAGGGCGGGCCATTGGCCCGGTTCTCGGTCTCGTGGCCTAAACATGACCACGATCCTGACCTTTTAGGTACTTGGCTAGTAGGGGGAGCATTAAGGTCCAACCCGTGGCCACATGGCCTGGATTTTCACCCTTAAGGGTTATTGGACAAATTAAATGTCCAACAAGTTTCACCGACGAAGGCAAAAATTATCTCCTCGTTAGTGAAAAACAAGGAAAATTTGTAGGACATTTTGATGTTAGTATGATTTGTACAACGGATAACAAAAAAACTAGATGAAGAGCATGTAGAGCCATATCTTTGCAAGTTCTTGTCTTTCTGGAGCTAAAGAAGAGTCTACCTAGAGGCTTTTGGACATTCTGGATTCAATGGTGACATCTATTTGCTGATTTGAGCACATCTAAAGGAACTTTTTATAGGTTCAAGTTCATGTGTGTATGGATCAATCAGTGTTTCAGAGGAGTTCTTGAAGGTGTTTGAGCATGGAGAAGGCTTTGTAGGAGTCTTATTACCTTCATAAGTTTATTGCAACAATTGTTACTTACAGAATTTAACTCTTTTATATTTTTCTCACTATGTCTTGTTGATGAAAGTTTTATATTTGTCCTTCAATGTGGAATTGAAGTGCTTATATTGTCATATATGCTCATTTTTAGTTGGAGCATAGAGTCTTTATAAGAGACACCTTGTGTTGCTGATGTTTTCATGATGACTGTAGGTTTTCATGCTATCCTATGTGAAACTTATTTATAGGAGAATATTTCCTTGAAGGGGAAATAACCACATGTTTATCAACAAATTTTTATGTACTCCTTTTTCCACTGAATATATGGAGTGGTCTAGCTATGTTGGCAGGCCTGGCGATGTAACCCAAGAGGGGTGAACTCTGTCAAAAAATCCTTTCTTATACTCTTCATGTATTCTTGTATGATTTATGTGATGTTGTGTTGCTTATGCTTAAGTTTACATGTGAAAACTAAGTCATAACTTGAAGATACCTTTTGGAAAACATTTTTTGTGTTAAGACCCATTTTTCCTTACAAAGCGTTGGAGAACGGTACTTGTTTTTCGAGAAGAAGAAATTGATCACCTCATCCATTTTCAGATCATCCAAAAATGGTGACTCATCCCCCATGGTTGACATCATCATATTGAATCCTATTTGTTCTTATAAATTTGAATTTTGTTGAAAAAGATTGTTTTGAGGCCCATTTGTTACCTCAAAATTTCTCTAATGGAGATATGTTAATGAACTAATTCATGGATTATGGATTGCATGTTTTATTTTAATATTTTCTTTCTTATTTCACATTCTGTCGGTAAGTTATTGTGAATTGGTTTGCAATTAACTTCTAGCAGTTTCCTATTCATGTATGTTTGAGATGGTTTTAGCTCAATAACCCTTCTTGCGACATGGTTCTTCTTATTGTTTTTTTTTGTTACATTCTTGTATTTTTTTTTAAAGGTTATAAATCATGAGTTCATGTCGTCACCATTCTATGGGAATTTCAATCTTTCCCTTGCTTTAACATCTCAACATTTGACGATTAGGATAAAAACATACATGGTGATAGCCAAGGTCACATACCAAATGGGGCTCCAATCCCAATCGATGTGAGGTCAAATTAGAACTTCACACCCCTAACAGTTGGCGAGACATCTTTCCTTGTCAATATATTTGGCACTAGAAGGAGGGAAGATGACAAGCTGACTCTATAGAGTCTTGTTTTAAGTCTTTGATTTTGATATGGCTATTTCCTAAATCCTTCTTTTGGGTTGTTTTTCTAAAAGTAAAAGCATTTCCGTCCCTAAGAAGATAATCAATCTCTTGTCAAAAGGTAAGTTTGATGGTGAGGTTGAAATATTTGCATTTGATTATGCCCTTTAATTTAGTCAAATTTATATTTATACCAATGTGTGTCTTGACAGGACTGTATGTGGACTTTTCACTCTTACTTTGGCAAGGTCACGTTAAATCATGGTTTCAAATCTTACTGCCTACATCTACCCTTTTGTATAATTCATTGATGAGTTTCTATCTTCTTTTCAATAGTTTAATTTTGAGGATTTATTTAAGGAAATTGATGAACTCAGAATGAGAGTGGATGAATTAGTGGATGATTTTTCCAAGAGGTTTCTTAACATTTGTTATAGAATTCCTAAGAAATACTAGCATTGGTATCAACTAATGAGAGGATTTCCTCATCTAGTCATCCTTTTGGAGAGGGAATATAAATATGAATTAAATGTTGGCATTCAATAATTAGAGGGTTCAAGTATTATTCTCCCTAATTTCATTATGCCAACATTTTCTTTGGGTGTAAATCAAAGACAACCTCAAATTGCAGAGGAGGAAATGGTTCCCCTTCATCTCCCTTATCCTCCCTCATATTCATTGACAAATGAAAATGATCCTTTTCCTAATATGGATATCTCTTTTGTTGATGAAACAAGTAGTGAGGACAATTTTCCTGAAAAGGAATGGATTTGTCTTGATTTAAAAGCTTAGTTAAACTTTGCTGAAGTGGAGCAAGCCCAATATAATAATCTCATCTGTAAGCTATCCTCAGATGGTCATGTTGATGAATCACAAAATGATGATAGTTGTCTTTCATTTTTCCGTGATATGCTCTTACCTTCACTTCCCTGTCATGATCAAGGATCTGTATTTGGTGAAAATGGATGTTCAATTGATTCCTTACAACATAACATATATGTTGATTTCTTTCTTCCTAAAGGTAACACTATCATGCAATATTTGAGTCTTCAACCAAATTTCGTTGGAATTGATGCCTCTTCACCTGAGTCTTTTCATCTTCTATACCTTGATTTATTTGGTAAGTCTACTACACCAACAACTTCTATAAATCCTTTATATATTTGTCCTACTTTTTTTTATTGCAATTAGATGCATAATGGTGTTGTGTCACAATCAAAAGATGAAAATATGTAGAAATTACCACTGTAGATCAATAGATTATGCAATATACTAAAACACAATACAAAATCTACTTCTACAACACTTTGTGGAAGCTTAATCGAATTGAGAAAGATCAAGAGAACACATATACCTGAGAATTAGAAACCAATCACACATAAAACAGAAGAAATAACCCAGGGAAAGCCTCAGCCTAAAACCCCAATCTCTGTATTATCATACAAGTGGAAATCTTGTTCAAGTTACAAAAAGAATCAACTCTCAAGCTATCCTGCTCTCTCTGCAATCAAATAAAATAACTCACAGACTGAATAGACATAGTATATGTCCTCCTCAAGCCCTCCAAGCCTCCTCTTTCCTTGCGCAATTTTTCTTGGGGTCCAATGAAGTCACATGTGTGAATTGGCCTCATCACACTCACTAAACCTGAAGAAGTAACTGCACAATCCTCAAGGAAAGAATCCCTTCTGCATCCAAGGAATATTCATAATGGAATATTCTAGCAACTGATAGTACACTGTCCCTCCATCTGATCTCAACTGGGCCTCTGTCTGAACTGACATGCATGAGTTATTTATGAGAGAATATGTAGTTATCTGAAGTGCAGTAGTTACATGCATGCAAGCGTTAACTAACTGAACTTACATTAATTCAACAATCTGTTTGAATTAATCTAATTGGACTATATTACAAGTCATCCTTATCTCTTTAACTGATGGATAAATTCCTCAATTAATGGAGAAACTATTGCATGTTCCCACATAGACTTCATGCTTAATTTTCCTTAACTAATTCACTCAAGATGAATTAATTAACTGTTTTACAAATAGCTCCTAAGATCAAATTTGAATTTTACTTCACTATTTTAGTTTAGGGATTGACTAAAATAGGAAGGTATCTCGAAATGTTATTTATAGAATGATAATTTTAGCACTTCCATTTTTCCATCCATTGTTGCTAAGATCAACACTGGCTAAACTGCTATTTATAGTAGTGCTATTTTTAGCAATTCTATTTTTAGGATTTTGCTATTTTCAACACTCCCTCTCAACAAGAAGGGATTATCAGTAACCCCAATCCTATCTCTATGGTACTCGAACTTGCATTTTGACAATGCCTTAGTCAAAATATCTGCATCTTGTTCCTCGGTCGAAACATACAACAACGACATGATCCTCTTGACCACACAATCTCGAAGATGTTGATACCGGATATCATTGTGCGTGGACCTGTCATGAAAAACTAGATTCTCCAAGAGTTTGATGCAACTCCGGTTATCGCAGTAGATCACTGTAGGATCCATCATCTGATCAAACAATAACACTAGAATCTTCCGCATCCAAATGGCCTCACATGCAGCCTGACTAGCAACCATGTATTTAGCCTCCGCTAAGCTAAGTGCAACTGATCTCTATTTCCTGCTGTCCTAGGAAACTGCAGTTGAACCAAGGTTGAAGATTCCTCCAGAAGTGCTCTTCCGGTTTGATGGACTCCCTACCCAATCCATATCTGTGAAGCCCTGAAGCTTCACTCCCTCTGTCCGTCTGTACCACAATCTGAACTGAGATGTGCCTCTAAGGTATCTTAGCACATGCTTCGCTGCCTTCCAAAACAGCTTGGTAGGCTAAACCATAGCTTGACTTAGTTGGTTCACTGCAAATCATAAGTCCAATCGTGTGTTCACCAGATACATAAGTGAACCCACCAGTTACCGATAAACAGTAGCAACTACTACCTCACTTGAAGTAGCATCCTCCTTCCTCCAGTTCCCAGCTAGAGGAGTCTACATGGGCTTGCACTTCTCCATGTGAAATCACTTGAGTATCTCATTTGCATACTTTCCTTAAGACACAAATACTTCCCCACCTTTCTACCACACCTCCATGCCTAGAAAGTAGTGCATAAGGCCCATGTCCTTCATCTCGAAATCTCTTGCAAGGTCCTGCTTGTAAGACTGTATCAGCTGATCATCACCTGTCAAAATAAGATCATCGACATAAAGAACAATGCTCAATGGTTTACCTTCTACCATGATGTGGTAAAGGTTTGCATCTGCTTCACTCTTGGTGAAGCCCAAACCGGTGAAATAGCTGTCGATCCTAGGGTACCAAGCACGGGGTGCTTGCTTCAGCCCATACAGAGCCCTCTTGAGTCTGCACACATGCGAATCACGATCAAAGTTTTCAAAACCCTCTGGCTACTCAATGTACACCTCCTCCTCAATCTTCCCATTGAGGAATGATATTTTCATGTCCATCTAGTGGATCTTCCACCCCATCTGAGCTGATAGTGCCAATATCGATCTAATCGATGAGTACCTTGCTACAGGAGCAAAAGTCTCATCGTAGTCGATCCCCTCAACCTGTGAGAAATCCCGGGAAACAAACCTTTCCTTATTTTTCTCAACACTGCCATCAGCTGCCTGCTTTACCTTGTAAAGCTATCTAGAACTCACCACTGAATTGCCCTGAGGCCTTGGGACAACATCCCACACAATGTTCTGAATGATAGAGTCGTACTCCTCTATCATTGCATCAACCCAGACTGGTTGTTGCATTGCCTCCTCGAATGAAGAAGTTTCGGTATCTACACTCCCCAACCAGGGCCATGTACCTAGTGTACTGCTCGGGTGACCTCCTTTGTCTGCGCTAAGAAGATGGCTACCTCACATTCTCCTGTGCATCCAGCATCAACCTGTTAGCTTCCCTTGAGCATTTCCGCCCATCTCTGGAAGTCTCAGCATGAGTGGATGTGTCCACTCCCGGATCCTCTGCATGTGGTTGCTCCGCATCAATCTAAGGCTCCTCCTCCTTAGGAACTAAAAGTTCCTCATCTACATGCAACTCGATATCCCTCTAAAGTGATAAGCGCATGGCTTTATGCTCATCAAACTTTAGATCCCTGCATACCATAGTCCTCTGAGTGGAAAGAAGGTACACCTGATAGTTGTGGGGTGTATCTGTGTACCCCACAAGTATTCCCAACTCAGCTGTTGGGTCTAGCTTCTTCCTGGCATATTTGGTCACATGACAGTAAACTGATGATCCAAATATTTGGAAGTGACTTACATCAGGTCGCTTCCTAGAATAGGCCTCCATAGGTGTCTTCATTCCCAGTATATGGTGCAGGCTTCTGTTCTGTAAGTATACTACTGTATTGCATGCCTCAACCCACAAATGCAGTGGTAGGCTTTGGTCATGCAACATCACTCAAGTTGCTCCCACAATTCATATGTTCTTCCTTTTGGCCACCCCATTCTGCTATGGGTTATGGGGTGTCGTCAATTCCCGTTTAATACCTTCTGCTGCGTAAAATTCTTTAAACTGTTGGGAGACATACTCTCCACCATTGTCACTATGCAAGGATTTTATTTTCTTTCCAGATTCTTTTTTCGCCAAGGCTTTAAACTCACAAAACCTCAAGAAGGTATGATCCTTCTTTTGCATAAAGTAGATCCAACATCTACGAGAAGAATCATCAATAAAAATAACATAATACCTTTGTTTAGCGGTGGAGACTGTAGAGAAAGGTCCACATACATTTGAGTGAACTCACTCCAGGATTTCTTTAGCTCTACTGTCTTGATCCGGAAAGGAAGATTTTGCATACTTACCCAAGGTACAACCTTTGCATGTAGTCGTCTGCTCAAGGTTTCCCTTGGGTAATCCAGTAGAAATCTGCTGCATGATCTTCAGGGCTCCATGGTGCAAGTGGCCCAGTCTTCTATGCCATAGCTCACCAACATCTTGGCTCTGCACCATCTCAGCTTTGGAACTCAAAGCAGCATAGTCGTCTACCTCAAGTTTGTAGAGATTCTTGACTCGAATCCCTATTTGCTTTGTCTGTCCAGTACCAATATGCCTCAGGAATACCTTTCCTTGACTAAAGACTACATGATAGGCTTTATCTTCTAGCATAGTGATAGACACAAGATTCTTCTTCAGACCTAGTACATACTTTACATCAGTCAGGGGGAGGGGAGCTTTATGCTCCCTCTGAAACACAACCGTACCTTCACCTGGAACACGGTACTTTCCATCATTGCCCATCTCGATCCACATCTAGAGATCCTTCCCCTCTAAGGTACTGAAAATATTGTTGTCACCTGACATGTGGAATGAAGCTCCACTGTCCAGGTACCACACACATCCCACCATGGATGAAACCATGCATGCGATAAGTGAGAAATCTAGCTCAAACTGTGAGGCCAGTGCCTCACCACCAAATCCCTTTGAGGAACCTTCTTGTATTTCTTCTGTGGATAATTCGTAGCATAATGGCCCACTTCATGATAATGAAAGCATTGCACTTTCGATTTGTCAATTTTCATCCCACCATGGGAAGAACTGAATTTGGAATGGGATACCTTCCCTTTCCCTTTCCTCACCTTACTCGCTAAGGCTATATTTTTCTCATCATCTTGCTTCGATGAGGATCCATCTTTGGTGCTTCTTCTTATTTCCTCTTGCATCAGATCCGACTAAATTCGTTCCCAATCTGGCAGTTTTTCTCTTCCATTAACTGAGTCTTGGTAGCTATGCCAGCTCTTAGGAAGACTGAGGAGTACAAGACTCACCATGTCATCATCGGCGATCATGATCCCTACACTTCCAAGTTCATCCCTGTAGGTGGTGAGCTTGTTCAGATATGTAGAGGTTGTGTTGCCCTTTTCACACTTGATCTTATGAAGCTTGTCTTTCAGCACCATATTCCTTTGATCGCTACTATTCTGATATAAATATTTCAATGTTTTCCACATCAAAAATAGTGTCTCCTTCCCATGGAGGCTCAAGACAATGTGGTCTCGAACTCTCTCCAAGAGGATTCTCCTTGCTCTAGCCACACATTTCTTCCATTTCGTGAGTTGAGTAGCATCAGTTGGCTTGGGGACTTCTTGATCAATGAAGTCCTTTAGACCGTTATCCTCTGATACTGCCTCCATGTGATCCTTCCAGGCTATATAATTCGAGCTGCCATTAAGGGCATACTCTAGTCTTAAACCACTGAACGCCATTGGTGAAATTGAGATGTGATAAGAACTCGATTTCTATATTCAGGAACAACAAACTTCGAACTTCTCCTTCTTGTATATTGTTCTTCACCTTGATCAACTTTGCTCTGATACCATGTAGAAATTCCCATTATAGATCAATAGATTATGCAATATACTAAAACGTAATACAAGATCTACTTCTACAACACTTTGTGGAAGCTTAATTGAATTAAGCAAGATCAAGAGAACACATATAACTGAGAATGAGAAATAAATCACACATAACACAGAAGAAATAACCCAGGGAAAGCCTCAGCCTAAAACCCCAATCTGTTATATACCTAGGGGGGTAATATGGGGTACCGAGGGAGGTACCCAAGGTAATAATGTAATAATGGGATGGGCCATAGTAATAAATAAGGTGGTTAACCCATGTCATGTAAGGGACCACAAGTAGATAATAATAATGTAATGGGCCCATGGTATTAGTTGATGGTATGAGTAAACCATGGTAATGATGCATGGTATTGTATGCATGAGGCCTATATAGAGGCTAGAGACTCCACATGGAGGGATATGAAGAGAAGTATTCTTGTATGAATGAGTTGTGGAGTGTTCTCCTTCCTTAAGGAGTGATTGTATGGTGTTGCCCTACCTTAAGGGTTTGATAATAAAGATTCATTTCTATCTATTTCTATCTTGTTATTTTTGGGTATTTCTATTATCTTATTCTTTTGGATCAGAGCTACAGCAAGTGGTATCAGAGCACTTTCTTGGGCACAAAAGTGGAAATTTTTTTTACTTTTTGCAGGATTTCAAGGGCGGCGAGTTTGCAAATCAGATATGTATGTTTTGGTTCAAGATATAAAAAATATGATTGTAGATCTATATTCCTTGTAAAAAAATATCCGATTTCAAAAAAAAAATCGGTCGAATCGGAGTCCGGATGAAGGAGATATCGCTGATCTAAAAATCAGTAAGGTTGGAGACAATTTTTAGGGGCATCGAATTTGTGGCGCAGATCTAGACCTCTTGGTACTAGATCTGCACAATCTAATTGTAGATCTGGATTCTTTGTGAAAAAATACCCAAATTAAAAAAAAAAATTAGTTGAATCGGAGTCCGGATGAGGGAGATATCGCTGATTTAAAATCGGCTCTTTTTGCAGAAATTTTGGGTGACGGCGAGAGAGTAGCAGCGCAGATCTGAAATTCCAGTGTCTGAATTAGGATTTCTATCACATGGGCAGATGCAGAATGGTTGTTCCATTTCCAAAAATAGGTTATAATAGAGATTCTGAGCAATATTGACTAAACTATGACAATTTCAAATTTTCGCCAAAGTTTTCTCAAAACCCTCTTCATGGCGGGTTACGGTTTTACAGGAAAAGATAATGGTCCTACTATTGAAGAATACATAAAAAGAAATAGGAAAAACAATTGGAAATGGTTTGTAGTGGAGCTATTTAGAGAGGAGGCAGCCACATGGTGGGGATTACTTAACCAAAAGAAGTGTCTCAACCTGCCCGATGAAGAATTTGAAAAATTACTTTTGGAAAGATGGTCTCATGCCAGAAAACAAGATAAGGAGAAACAGGTGGGTCTATTTCCTACTGGTATATCCTTATTACAGGTTCATGGATTAATTCAGAAAGAGAAGATCATTGTTTCTATCAATCCTAGTTGCAAGCATAATTTCATCAATGTTAATTTGGCAAACAAATTTCAAGTTCCAGCAAAACATATTGAAAATACACAGGTTGATGATAAGGATGTTCAAATTTATAAGGATTTGAAACTTTCTATGGATAAGTATGTGTTTCATGGTGATTTTTATGCTTCAGATATGGATAACATAGATGTTGTTTTGGGATACCCTTGGATGGAATCGGTAGGTACTATCAATATTAATGTCCAGAAGAAATTCCTGAAGCTCTGGTATAAAAAGAAGAAAATTACATTACAGGATATTTCCATTAATAAACAGATAGAGTCCAAGGAGGCTAAAGCAGAAGATGTTCCAGGGTCTGACATATCAAATGATGAGCAGTTGATGGTCGACAATCAGACACAAACAGAGGCTGAAGCGGAAAAGGTTACAGGTGCTGATACATCAGAGGAGGACTCAGTGGTTGAAGTCATATTGGAAAAGAAGACACCACAACAGGCACCTCAACAGGGGGAATTAAAGAAGATGACACCGTGGGTTAAAACTTCAACATATCATCACCCACATCACCCCGCAAGACAACCATCAAGATGGCAACCAGTTAGTCACAAGGACAACAACCCCCACAAGATAGACAAGGAGAAGCGAAGAGCCACCTACTACACATCAACACAAAAGAGCTACCACGATCAACTTCCATCTCAAGCGAGCGAGGCACCAACGAGATCGAGGGTTCACCTTTCTCTTGGATGGCTAGATGCACATGCATGGTACCAGTGGACT